>CM039476.1:3527228-3596134 GCA_022433065.1 Begonia loranthoides
TGATTGAAGAGCAGTGTTAGCGTGAAGTGTTTGGTTCAGATTGGCGTTGATGTTCGCCATTGAGGATGGAATTTGAAGGTTTTCTTTTTCTTCTTTCTGGTTACTTGCGTTGCTTTTCTGAGTTGCAACGATCCTGATCATTGTTCAACCATTTTCTGGCTTCCTACGGTTTAAAGATATGGAGAGCCAGAGATAGGCTGCCTCTTCTTCTCTCTTGAGTGGAGAAAAGCAGAGTAGATAGACTGGGTCGTTTGTATTTATTGATTTATTTACGTGGAAGCTGAAGGGGACGCCACGTGAAAGTCAAAATTCAAGAGTAAACCTAAAAGAAAACGTGAAGGAGAGAAGAAGGAGAGTTTCCATTCGCTAGTTTAGTTCGTCCATTCGCTAGTTTAGTCCTAATCAAGTGATTACGCGGGTGCCAAATATAATCAACAGATCCAACTCCACCTCGCAACAGTGAAGAACGAGCCAGGTCAATGTGTTGCGGATAAATGCCTCACTGAAACTTGAGTATCATGGACGATCAAAACCACATTTGCAGTTAAACGGAGAGAGATGTGGAGGCGTGTGGCTTCGCTTCGTCATTCTTTGTCCGGCTCAAAGTCTTCCACTCACAGCCAGGTACAACAATACAAATCCATTAAAATCCTCTGAACCAGATGAAATATCAAGCTTCTCTTATGATCAATTGACGGCGTGAATATCTCGGTCACGAACTCGTGTGTGCGGTTGAATTTTAGCCCATACATTCAGTTTTTTTTACTCATGAATTATTTTACTGTTCTTTATGAGCTGTAGTCATTATGTTTCTGTACATCCTTAATTGATTAGGAAAAAGTTGTATGCCCTCCTATTGTCTCAAATGGATGTAAGTGGCCGGATCAGGATTTAGATCAGGAAGTTCAAAGGGTCAGAGTAGTCCGTGTCTTTCTAATTGATCGGCAAACAAAGAACTGTAACGAATATAGAAGATATTTTCAAATGGGATGAACCAACAAGTGAATTTTAAGGCTATCCACATCCGGCTTTTCAACACCATAAATCAATCAATTTCACTTGTTCCAAAATGAACCAAAAGAGACAATGATGCACCGAAATGCATATTTCCTCCTTGTCTCCTCCGCCAAAAAATCCCCACATCTGCTCTTGTCTCCTTCCCCTATCTGAACATGCTTTGTGGGTAAATAATGTTGGAAGAAATGAAATGCATTTCAACAGAAACAGATTTTTTTTAACAGAGATTATACTCGAATTGTGCTTGAGATATGCTGTATTGCTCAGTTTTCACATGGTTTATCTTACTACCTATCATTTTTAAGCTCTTGCAGCTAGTTTTGATCGATTTACGTTCTCTTTTCCTTTAGTTTTGTGCTATTGGTGATTTTTTGACTTCCATTTAATCCATAAATTTCCCATTATCTTCAGGAAATTTATAAACTGAATTGTTGGGAAGCCTTTACTACAGGAATACCCAGACTGGTACTGTGCAACTTGATGGTTTATTCTAAAGCATACTTTTGACTCATTGTTTTGGATACTTCTAAGCTCCTACTCATACCAGTATCTCCTTGTTTATTGATTAATTTACATGCAATCTGAACCACATAAGATATTTTGAACTGCTCTCGAAAAAATATAAGCAAAAAAAAGGTTTTTGAATTTTCTTTTTATATTTTTCTAGAAAGTATTCTGTTTTTAGGAATTATGATTTGAAATTAGTTGTTGAGAACATACTGGAAATTATGTTCACAATAGTACCTTTTGTTATGTTTCTTAACAAATTTTTATTTGTCAAAATACATCAATATGATCTATTATTGTTACCCGACAGTTTTCTTTCATATATGATCTCTTATAATAATGTCCACCATTTGATTTTGAGAAATTATCTAAAGTTACGATACAAGCAGGCATAACTTCCCCATATAACAGAAAAAAAATGTTCTAAACTGAACAATACGTCCCAGTCATTGGAAAAGTTGGATTACTTGCTTGTCTTGCATATGAATGACTCCCGTCAACAACTTTTATATTTTAGTGACACTCTTATTGTTTTCGCATCATTCTGTTATTGAACTTTATCTAACATTTTGGAAATACAAAATTTTGACTTGTTTCTGATTTTGTGCAGGAAAAAAGTGGATTTTCCCCTAAAGATAAAAAGCCATTCATTTCTTTTGTGTTAGGTAATTGCAATGATTCATGAAATATATATTTTTTTTGTATAAAAAAGACAGGCACTATCGAGTGACTTTAAGTAAATGGCCGCAGATATGTTTATAGGGGTTTTCACTGTTGAGTCCTCATTCCTATTTCAAAAGAAATAATACGAACAAATATGTATCCTTTTGTTATACTATGGAGAAAAGAAATTGGATGGTAGACAATCATAAAAGGTCTTAAAATTTGCTTAATCCTTGTAATACCAACTTCATGGGATGAGTGCGCTAAGCTAACCTGTGGACAGATTAAAGCTTGATGCTTAAGTGGAGTAACATTTGTATTGATTAAAAAAACTAAGATAAGGGCTTGTTTGGATAGTGTTGACAAATAAATTACCAGAAATTATTTGGAAATAGGCTATCCAAACACATCTTCAATAATTATTTTTTCACAATAATTTTTAAAAACAGTGATTTTGGATATGGTTGTCAAATATTTCTGTTTTGTTTTTTTTTTTTAACTTTTCTATTGATATGTGTTGATTATAAGAGGTGGAAAAAATTTACTGAAACTTTCTAGGTGGTCCTGGTAGTGGAAAAGGAACACAATGCCTGAAGATTGCTGAGAAATTTGGATTTACACATTTGAGTGCAGGAGATCTGTTAAGGAGGGAAATAGCTTCTAATAGTGAAAATGGGTAAGGATGCGACGATTTGATTGAAATTTTTTTGAAGTTGATCTTTATATGTGCCAATGAAGTCAGGTTATTCTTTCAGCACGGTGCTCCTCAGCACAATTGCCGAAGGAAAAATTGTTCCTTCTACAGTGACGGTTGAGCTCATCCAAAGGGAGATAGAATCAAGTGACAACTATAAATTTCTCATTGACGGTTTCCCTCGGACTGAAGAAAATCGATTAGCATTTGAACAAATTGTAAGTTCTGCTAGTATCTCCCTCAAAACATTTATCTTATTCCATGTCATGAAAAAGCCCCCCGATAGATAACTTGATGAATGGAAAAATAGTTAGTTAATACATGGGATATACACATGGTTATTATATGGTAAATGAATAATTTCTCAAGGATATAATGTTGATCTTATATTTATTTTTTGTATGGGATGTTGGAAGTAGACATTGAGATGACGACATAATTTATCCTTTCCAAAAGAAGTACAGGAGTAAACAATTGAGGTTGTCTCAAATTTTATTTTATTCTCTTCCCATCTTTACTCATTCCAATTTACATTTATAACTGACTTATTGCTAATTTGGTGCAATTTAACATCCCCTATAGGTAATTAGTCATTGGCTGCTCTTCCATACTGATTTGTTGACTCATAATTTAAATATTTGTAAGAAAACTAATGATTTATAGATTGATGCAGGTTGGAATGGAACCCAACATTGTACTTTTCTTCGATTGTCCCGAGGATGAGATGGTGAGACGAGTGCTAAACCGTAATCAGGTAGATTCATCAACCTTCAAAATTCCTCTGAAATTTTTATAAATATGACTCTTTTATTTAGGGACGAGTAGATGATAATATTGAAACAATGAAGAAACGGCTTAAAGTTTTCACGGCATTGAATCTACCTGTAATCCGATACTATGCGGAGAAAGGAAAGCTTTATAAGGTATCATGTAACCAATTGTTGAGCTGAGTGAAATCCTGTAAAAACTCAAAATTCTCGTAAAACAAAACTAAATTGGAAAACGAGATGTTTTGGGTTTTCTGAACATCAAACAAAGAAAAGAGCTTTTGAAAACATTATTTCATGGTTCAGAAAATATACTACTTTCAGTAACTCTTTTTTGTTAACACTTTTTTAAATGTGTTTGGCACTTGTTTCTACTATATCCGAGCTTGTTTGGTTGGTATTTTTAAAAATTGAAATAGGTCCGAAAGTGCATAGATAATGGCAACTTGTTTGCAAAATTCAATTTCATGAAGAAAATTGTTTTTGATGAACAGTTTTTTAATTGAGTCTAAGATGCTGGCATAAAGTATATACTGTCAGAGTTAGTACTTATTGGATTACTCCTTAACATTCTTTCATGTTTGGATAATTATTTCTTCTCTTTTTTTTCCCCCAAACTCTGTTATATCAAGATTAATGCAGTTGGTACCGAAGACGAAGTATTTGAGCATGTTTGTCCGATTTTTGCGTCCTTGGAGGTATACTTTCTTTTTTTTTTGTTACTTCTTAGTGTTCATTTTTATTATATGCAACTATTAATCACCTGTATCTTATTCTCTTTTCAACTTTATTTCACTTTTTGTCTTTTGTATTTTTACCTTCAATGGTGGTAGTAATGGTAAGCTCTCAATTTGCAGAAACATCCCTGAATTATGATCCTACTTTCTACTCTCAGTACACTTTCTGGCCCTAGGGGTATGCTCTCTCCCTCCCTCCCTCCCTCCCCTCTGAATAAACTGTGATGATACCGTGTGGAGAAAATGGTTCGTGGACAAAGGATGTCAATAATTGCTGAATTTCGATTTTGTTCGAACTTTTATTGCGAAAATGTATGTTCGCTCTTTTATTTTCTCCAATCAAACGTAGCGAAATGATGCTTGTTTTTTGTCGGATATATTTAATCTTGGGTCACTAATTTGTCTGCAAATCTCCCGAGTCGAAAGAGTTGTGATCTGAAAGAAGCAAATAGATCCGACTTATGAATATGAGTTTTCGATGTGTTTCTGGCCCTTGAACTCACCTAAACCTCTTATGGTTTGGCGGGTTTTTGTCCGTTTGGTTCAGTTTTTTAGTTCATTAAGTAATTTATAAAATTAAATATATTGACTCAGATCAATTCTGATGGATTTGTGAAAAGAAGAATCGAGAATTTTAGTTTTACTCGTTTTGATTATAAGAACAAGTTTTCAAAATTCAAAACTGAACGGAACTGGACCTGAATTCTCAATTTGGCATCCTGCATTACCACCTTTTCAATTGATGGAAGATCAATCCTTAAGAAGCAGGTGAAGAAAGAGATCACCTAGCATCTTAAAATAAACCACAGGGGAGCAATGGTGATGGAGATGAGTGATCTGTTAACGTTGCTTATAATTTTTCATCAAAATCAACGGTGGACAACTGATCCTGATCCTGATCCTGATCCTGCTGATGATAGTGAGTGGTCGACCGCATCATCTTCTACCAACACATTCCTCAGTTCAAGCGAAGCTGATTGATCAAAATCTGACCAATTTTCCCTCCCGATTTCACTTCTTTCAGCCTGTTAAGTCTCTTTTTTCTCCCGCCCTTCAATGACGACCACTTTACGACCCCCATTTTTCAGTACAGTTTCGCTTATCATTTACTGCAAAAAAGTGAAGGAAAAGAAGCTGCGACGACGAAGACAGATTGATCGGAAAGAAAGCAATAAGCCCACTTTCTCTTTTCCCAAATCATCGCCAACTCCGCTTCTGATCAACGTCAAACCCTGCACCCAGACCAAATTCCAAGCCCTTGACGCCATTGTTTGCGACCTTGAAGCTTCTAGTAAGAAAGGAATCCACATGGATGCCGAAATTTTTTCGTCTATCTTAGAATCATGTTATCAGTTACAAGCAATCAATCACGGAATCCGAGTTCATGGTCTTATTCCACCACAATTTTTGCGAAGAAATGTAGGAATTTCGTATAAAATTCTCCGTTTATATGCTTCATTTGGGTACTTAGAAGAGGCCCACAACATATTCGATGAAATGTCTAATAGAGATAAATCTGCATTTCCTTGGAATTCACTTATCTCAGGGTATGCTGAATTAGGTTTATACGAAGATGCCATTGCTCTTTACTTTCAAATGGAGGAAGATGGTATTGAGCCCGACCAGTTCACCTTTCCTCGTGTTCTAAAAGCTTGTGGAGGAATTGGGTCGATTCAAATTGGCGAGGCAGTTCATCGCCATATAATTCGATCTGGATTTTCGAACAATATTTTTGTCCTAAATGCTTTGATCGACATGTACTCTAAATGTGGAGATATTGTCAAAGCTCGAAAGGTGTTTAATTGGATTGCTAATAAAGATTTAGTTTCATGGAATTCAATGCTTACTAGCTACATTCATCATGAGCTTTTGGTGGAGGGTATGGACATCTTCAATCAAATGATTCATCAAAGGTACGGGCCTGATTCAATTGCTCTATCCACTATTCTTACTAGCATTTCATCTTTAAATGTTGGAGTACAAATCCACGGATATGCAATTCGACGAGAAATCGATCAGAATTTATCCATAGCTAACTCTTTGATAGTTATGTACTCCAATAATGGCATGTTAGATAGAGCAAAATGGGTTTTCAATCAAATGCCCAAAAAAGATGTTGTATCGTGGAACTCAATAATTTCAGCTCATTCGAAAAAAATAGAAGCTTTATCATATTTCGGCCAAATGAAAAGCGAAAGTGTTTTACCCGATAATGTAACATTCGTGTCCTTGTTATCGACTTGTGCTCATCTGGGTCTGGTTAGCCGTGGTGTAGAATTATATTCGTCGATGAAGGAAAGATATCAAATAAAACCAAGCGTGGAGCATTATGCTTGTTTAGTGAATGTGTATGGGAGGGCAGGGCTGATCAAAGAAGCCTATGGCGTGATAATGGAGGAAATGGAGTTTGAGGCTGGTCCAACTGTGTGGGGAGCCTTGTTATATGCTTGTTTTGTTCATGGAAAAGTGGAAATTGGTGAGATTGCAGCTGAGAAACTGTTTGATTTGGAGCCTGATAATGAGCTTAATTTTGATCTTTTGATGAAGATTTATAGGAATTCCGGTAGATTTGAGGATGAGAAGAGAGTTAGAATGATGATGGTGGATAGAGGATTAGATTTGATCAATTCATAATTTTTTTGAAGCACTTCTTGAACTCTCTTAATTGTTGGAAATGGACGTAGCCATCAATGGCCGATGTATATGTCGTGATTTCTTGCACGAGTTGGTCGAGAAATTAACTGATTGCTTGAGAATTATTAAGGGTTGGCGAAGTTTGTATGGAAGAAAGACCCAAGAAGAATGAGATAGATCTGACTCAAAATGGAACCAAAATGTTCCTTTTGTAATACAACTACTCAAACTAATCGAAACGAATCACCAGTTTGGACGGTTTGGTTCGGTTAATTCGAGTTGTATAAATATTTGATTAATATAAATGTATTTCCATATGTTGACTTTTGAATGAATAGAAACAAACTGAACTGGGCTTTACATTTTTATTAATAATCTTTAGTGGACTCTTGAGGTTTGCCTCTTGGATCGTTATCTTATCATTCAAAATTGATGGGTTTGAATGTGGCAATTTAGTGAGAACTTCATCTAATTCTCTCGGATTAGAAAGCGATGGAGTTTTCATAATTTCACCATTGTTTTCGTATCGTTCTTTTATCTCCTCTAACTCATTGTTTCTTCACGTGAGAATCGTGAAGTTGATCTTTTTGGGGCTTAAAATTAGTCCTAATCGTTGTGAAGTATCTGCATGGAGTTTTAGGATCGAAGGTTCAATCGAGTGTTCAAAATTTCTCTAAAAAAAGTGTGAAATGCAAGCCTGCAATTGTACGCTATACGTGTCCGATCTACCATTTCTTTGACAAAGTCGACATTCACATTTTTCGGTCGACCACCAATTAATTTCTAGCCGACTGCATTTAATCCAGAGTCTACTTTCGTTTCAAAATTGTGCATTTTGCGGTCATCTGCACTTCAACTGTTTCCAAAAATCACCTGAAGTGCGTCATTTGGTATTAGAGATGATTCCATCCTGTTCTACACTTCAAATCCTGTTTCAATCCTATCCACTCTAAATGAAGGCAAGAAATTGTAGTTATGCTATGGATTTCTTTAAGGAAGAAGAAGCCTTCCAAACTTCTATTCATTCTTTTAGTGGTTTAGAGTGGGAGAAAGATTATTTGGAATGGGAAGAAGAGATGGAAGAAATATTTCAAAGTGTCCATCTGTCAAATAAGGCCGAAGTAAAAATTGCTTCTTTCGAACTCATAGAACAAGTTTCATTGTGGTGGAGAAGCCTTAATATAGAAAGAAGACAAGATGAAGATGAATCTATAAACACTTGGGACATAATTAAAAGAGTCATGAGAAGAAGGTATGCCTCAAAATTTTTCAATTTGTTTTTATCTTTGCCTCCATCAACAAATTGTGAGAAGAGATTACCCAAGTTTTTTATGAATCAGCTTCCTCTTAAAGAGCTGAATACTTACGAGTCTCCATCATTGCAAAGGAAGAAGTGGAATGGGGCCACTCCCACCTGAAGTCGACAAGCCCAATTCAGTGGCATACTAGCCTTGGTTCAAAATCTTTCTCAACAACTTGAGATCATTCACATTGGAAAGCCATAGTCTACAAATTCTACGCCTTGGCCAGAGCATGATCTTGACGAAGTAGCTAAAGAATGCTTAAAGGTAGGGGATCAAGTTGTAGAGGAGGTTATATTTCTTCATGAATGGCCATTACTTTTTTTGGAATCTTAGAGCGAGGAAGAAAGCCATTCGGAAAAAGGATACTTCAAAGATGCACGCTTAATGGGAGAAGATTCCTTGGCACCAAGTAATGAAGAACAAGTTGGATGTTGAGATTGTCCATCCTCATGATAGTCCCCAGAAAACAATCTTTCAAGAAGAGAAGAATGATCTGAGCCTTGAGCATCACGCGATGGCAAACAAAGAGCCATTAGTCTTGACGAGGCTTCAAAGAGAGCTTGAAGCATAGAAGGGTCATCCAAAGCATCAGAAAAGTTCAGAATGGCTTCTTGAAGGGTTCACTCTTATCGATATAATCGAATGATGGTTTCCTACAAGACCATCGAAGTGAATTACAATTGGGGTTGGACGAGCTTGAACGTTGTTGGTCTCATCAAAGGAAAGATTTCAAGTCCTTTCAAATGCTACAGATTCTCGATCGCTTTGAGAAGGTTTTCCTGCACATTGATATGTTTTTGCCATTGTTGCTAATTCTTGTGGAAAGCAGTTTATTAAAAAAGGGATGATACGAAAAATTTTATTCCTGTTTATAAGGGGAAAGTTCATGGATCAGGGTTGTTATTTTGAAGATTCAACTACCACTATGTAGTCGTTGCGTAGAAGATCTTGACAAGATGAAGGGAAAATGAAGACACGTGGTATAAATAATTTTCTTCCATTTGATCAAGGTGGTCAACTTATGAAGCAAACACGTTTAGGTCGGGACCTAGCACTTCATCACCTAGTGCTCCCGTTGCTGTTCATAACCAAAGAAATAAAATTTTGGAAGAGTATTTATCCTCTTTTGATCAAATACAAGAGAGGAAATTCTATTGTGGTGGCCGTTGCAACTTCTAGAAGGCTCTGGTTATTGGGATGAAAATTTTGTTTTCAAAGATGAATTTGGTATTTTGATTGTTGATAGCCAATTATTTAATGGACACCATTGGAGGAACAATCAAATTTGAGATCAAATCCTTCTCAATTTTGGGAAGATGATGTGCTACGGGCCTGTCTTAGCTCGTTATATTTCTTTTTATTTTATTTAATTTTAATTGTTTATTCAGAACTTTGATTTATTTACAGTTTTGCCATTATGTTGGCTATTTAGTCAAAGGTTAGAGTTTTGCTTAGGGAGTTGAAGTTTGATTATTAAATAGAAGATTAGATATTACTCTCTAGTGGATTCTTGAGGTTTACCTCTTGAATTGTTACCTTATCATTTAAGAGTGGTGAGCTTAAGTGTGATGGTTTAGTGGGAAATTCAATTAACTCTCTCGGGTTGGAAAACAGGTGGGTTTCCATAATTTCACCATTGCGTTCGTATCGTTCTTTTATCTCCTTTAACTCGTTTTTTCATGTAGGATTCATGGAGTTGATATTTTAGGGCTTAAAAATAGTCCTAATTATTGCGAAGAAGCCTCTATAATTTTTAGGATCGAAGATTTGGCTCGAGTGTTCAAAATTTCTCCCAAAAATGTGCGAAACGCAAGCCTGTGGTTGCAAGCTATATGCATTTGGTCAACCGCTCCTTCAATAGAGTCGACACTCACGTTTTCCAGTCGACTGCCAATTAATTTTTGGTCAACCGTATTTAATTCAAAAGCTACTTTCTTTCGAAACTGTGTGTTTTCCAGTCGTTTGCACTTCAGTTGCTGGTTGACTACACACTTCCGAAAATCACCCGAAACGCTTCATCTGCCAATATGGTCAGTTTAAAAACCAAATCTTGGGCCCCTCAAATTTGGTCAGGGTTAACCTAGGCTTGTGTAACGATCCGGTTTTCCTTTTTTAAAACGCAGCATTTTTAAAAAGGTATTTCTTTGAAAAGCGCGTAAAATTAATTTTTTTTCTTTTAATTAAATCATTTCGTTCGAGTTGCGTAGCGGAAGACTTTTCATTCTTAAAATCATTTTCAAAGACGATAAATAAAGCCATTTTCTTAAAAACCTTTGCTACTTATAAAACATGTCATAACTTAAAATCAATAAACACTTTATATATTTAATATTTACTTTCAAAACCTTTTACATTTTCTTATGATCTTTAGCCTAGCCTAGCCAACCACCAAGCCCCCAAATGTGCAAATCCTTCATCAATTGATCCTCTCCTCGATCTCGCACGTACCTATATCACATGACTTAAACTATGAGCGTAAGGCTCAGTAAGCGATATAAAATATGAAATGCATATACCATGCAACTTTTATAAATCCGTATGCAGTTTTCTGTTTTCGTTTTCCTTTACATATTGTTTCTTTTCTGTTTTTGTGCACATCAATACATCTGGTCCCGACATCAATCAAGGACTCACTGACTGCTATACACATCAATACATAGCATCTTGTGACAAAGGCTCGACATCGATCAAACCGTCTTTAGCTGCTGTGCACATCACCTCTGTTATAAGCAATTTCGGAATCAACCAAAAGCTTTATTAGCGATTGTACACATCAATATACAACAATCGGTTCTGACATTAATCGAAACGCACTAGCAACCATGCACATCAATGCTTAAATGGCCTCACCAACCGTTGGTTGGTCTGTCTCGACATCAATCGAGAACAAACTAACAAACTCACACTTATCTCGTCACACCAGTTATGTTTAATCACATTTAATACCTGCTTCCATTTCCTTTTCAAAACTTATGCTTAAAACCATTTTTGTAATGTTTCTTAATTCGTGATTTGTTTCTTCGTTCGTGATTTGTTTCTTCCTTCGTGATTTTTATATCCAAAATAGACTTTAATCCGATCAGTGAACATTCAAAAACAACATAGGCATTTCATTATTTTCATCCATTTATTTTCTACTTTAATGATCCATATAGTAGCTTAACCATTCCCATCACAAAGTCCAGAAACATAAATCCAACAAAGAACAATTTATGTATATGGCAACCTACGTCTAATAAATGATTCTAGCATGGTTCACATTTATAACAAGCAACCAATATCTAACTAACAAATCCCAAATCCTGCATACAATTCCTCAAACAACCAAAATGGAAGATCATAACCCATAACTCATAAGCAGCAAGATAAAACATGAATTGGATGGCCAACAAAACCCAAGATAACACTCAAATCAGAATCCAACAAAGGCATTTAATTTATCCAGCCAGCCAACTGAGACAGACAACATTTATTCAATGAACAAAACAATCCATCGTCCAACAAAACAGCAACCATTTATCAGAGCAAATTTTCATTACTTAACTTCTAACTCAAACTGAACTCTTCCTTACCTGAAGAACAGGAGCAACTCTCTGGGCCTCCAGAGGGTACCCTCGGCTCACACAAGGAAAACAACAGACACACCTCCTCTTCTCAACTCTCCTCTGCCATTTTTATCCAGCCATTGCCAGGAGACAAACACTGCCTCACTGAGCGTAGCCCCCTGCTACCAGCCACCGGACAATACCCCTTACCCTATCGAGTACAATTCCAGCTGGAAGGAGGGCCAACGTGGAGAACTCGTTCCTGTCACTCGGTTCAACCCAACAACAGGCTGGACCAAACCGCCAATCCTTCCTGTCGATCCATCACGAATCACCAGCTCCAATCGTTCCCTGCCAACACCCGAATCACCGAATGCAAAGGAGGAAGAAGAAATCGACCACACCTACCTCTAATCTTGGTAGGAAACCCAACCCGCGGAGGTCCTGATCTCGCACGCCATGCCTGAGCATTCCACCGACGCAACCCGCTTCGCCGACCACTGCTCAAACGCTCGTCGGACGGCTTCTCCCGTCGCGAAGCACTCTGGCCGAGCTCTGATCGCTCGCTCTCCTCCTTGCGCCCGAGCCCCGTCCCTCTTCGGCTCTCTCTCTCTCTCTTGCGTCCTTCATCTGTTCTTTGCAGATGGCCAAAGGCCAATTCTAAATCTCCTTTTAATTCCCTAAACCGCCAGCTTGAACCGGTTTAGTCATCCACATCCCCTTCAACCAATTCTTCCAAATAATCCGATTTTTCTTCCCTCCATTTTAATTTTCTTTAATCCAATCCTTCTATTAATGTCCAATTAATCTCTTCAAATTGCTTTTTAATGTAAATCATCTTTTACCCAATTAAATTTCTCTTTAATAATTTAATTAAATCATTCATTTAATTAAATTATTCTCAACCCAAATCCCAATTCCCGATTTATTCCAAACATCGCTTTATGATAATTAACGATGACGTCTTTGGTAATACCCCGATAATTATCCAATTAAATCCAAAATTCTCAATTTCTTTCCAATTATTCTAATTAAATTCTGATATAAAAATTTGGGGTATTACATAGATAACTTTCATATCTTGAGTTTCTTGATCTCCAAGTTTGGAAACTCGGACTTCCCTTAAACTTTTTCTCTCTGTTCTTTGGGCTTTTACCATAGCAAATGGACTCCGAATTAAAATATCTAATATGCGTTAGAACGCTTAGGATGTTGGTAACAATCTTCGTGAAGAACACTTCTTGAAAAGATATCGTCTTGATTTCCAAAATAAACAAACACTCCTCAGAGGTCAAAAGAAAACAGTTTTTGGAAAGTCTTTCCATTTCTCTTACATTGTTGTTGACTTCCACCTATGCTTGATCTTCATGACATTCCTTGAAGCTTGATAAATAATAGAATGGTCCCATTTTGCATCATCCTCCCGGGGTTGAAAATGATTCAACCTCGAGTCATATCTTATGTCATTTAACCAACTCAAACTTTCCTTAAAATCCATGGAAGATAAATTTGCATAATTTCCTTCATCTTTGATTAAAGGAGATGCGTTTTTTGTGCTTAAACTTCGATCATGAACAATTTGGCCTTTATCAATGTGTCCCCAAGATTTGTAAGTGATGCCACGTTGCAACGTCTCCATGTGACTTCTTTTAACCAAAATCATAGGAGATGTATTAGCACAAATTCTATCATTAATGTCCAAAGAACAAACCTCGTTTGTGTTAGAGCATGGAATATGAAAAGATTGCTCTTTTGGTGGTACTGTTGTCCAGGAATCATCTTGGCTTTCTATTGGTTCGGATACTTGCTCTTCTTGACATTCTTCCTCAATTTGCTCAAAAGTATCTTCTAATACCTTACTTCGATCTTGTGCTTGTAAAATCGGGGAGCTTAATAGTTGTTCTAACTAGACACTACTTTTAGCAAGTTCGGCTTGTTGGCTTTCGGAAGAATATCCATACCTTGGGAGTGGTGGTGATGAGTGTAGAGCATAATTCCATTTCTCAATTCTTTGAGCCATTTTGATCACATCTTCAAGGGTGTTGTAAGGTCTTGTTGCCATACTTTTTAGAATGTCATCGTGAAGTCCGTTGATGAACCTTGCTACTGTTTTTTCTTCCCGGTCTTTCAAATCACATCTTGTTTTTTAAGTTTTGAACTTGGCAGCATATTCTTCAACGGTGGAGGAACCTTGATTTAGGTTTTGGAATTGTTGGTAGAGATCTTAAATTTGTTGTTGGTTTTGGTCCCTCTTCAGTTGAGCAACTTGTTGTTGTAGTTTGATGATGAGTTCTATTATGTTTGGCTCAGAATAAGATGTTGATGGCTCAGCCATTGTGGAATTTGTAGCCTCGTCTTTGTGTGCCACTTTGGATGCTCCTCAAATCATCATAAGTAAAAATTAAGGATATGTTTAGCTCTGATACCAAATGATGCGCGCACGAGAAGGGTAAGAATTTACCCGTAAAGTGGGCCATGAATATAAGCGCGGTCGTCCTCAGAATAAGGGCAGCACCTTTATTTGTGAAGCAACGGATGTCCTTTATCGTCTTAAATCCTGTAATGGAATATTGGAATATGAAAGTTGGTAACTTTAAGCTGGCAATGGATGAACTGTGGATGAATGCACCACTTCTCACCTCCTTGGATAAGGATGCAGATGCAAGGTTCTCTCGTGATATAACTCACACTAGAGGGTCTTTGGATATGAGTCCCCAAAGACCTTTGGATATAACTCACCAAAGAAAGAAAAAGGATGACTTCAATTTTCGAATCAAAGCAAAGATTTAATTTGTATTCAATTCAACTCTCTCTAAAACATAAGCGGTGATGACTTTACATAGCTGATTGAAAACGTAAATCAAAAAACTAAATAAAAGATAATCTAGATAAGTGGATCTAGATATTCTAAATGAGTGAATCTAGATATCCTAGATAAGTAGATCTTTTTAGAAATAATATCTAAAGAGGTAATATCTTTCTCTCTCTTGTCTTCCAAGCTTGTCTTCATGAGCTTGCTCTTGGGCTTCTTTTCCTGTTGAAATTGTCTACTTAGATGACTTTCATATCTTGAGTTTCTTGATCTCCAAGTTTGGAAATATGAACTTCCTTTAAACTTTTGCTATTTATTCTTTGGGCTTTTACCATAGCAAATAGACTTTGAATTACGCGATCTAACATGTGTTAGAAAACTTAAGATGTTGGTTACAATCTTCATGAAGAACGCTTCTTGAAAAGACATCGTCTTGATTTCCAAAATAATCAAACACTCCTCGTAGGTCAAAAGAAAACAATTTTTGGAAAGTCTTTTTATTTCTCTTTCATTGCTCTTGACTTCCATCTATGCTTGATCTTCATGATATTCTTTGAGGCTTGATAAATAATAGAATGATCCCATTTTGCATCAGTCGATCACTTCCCTTCCCGTAATCGATCGCAACTCCAATAAACCTAACCATTACATTCTAATATCTTCCCATTTAACTCTAAAAATCACCTAATAAATCTTCAAATACTTCTCAATTATTATTCTTCTTAGTTTAAACTTAATGTGACCCAAAAATTTTGGGTATTACGGCTTGGACAAAAGTCCTGGCTTAAGCTTGTTGGATAAGACTGAGCCCGACTTGACCGACCTGTCTATTGCCAAGACTAAAATTTTATGTAGTTAGTACTATTCCTCAGTCCTTTAAGATTCTTGTTTAAGCTGATCATATCATTCACAACTAATGTTTCGAGTTAATCATCTATTTCTAAAATTAACTCAATTTTGATAATTTTACAATATTTTAAATTATTAAGTTCATGGAGATTCATACATATTGTATCATAGAGAGTCACATATTATGTCATGTCAAGGTGGCAGTCTAAACTTTATCATATTCTAAATGAATTTCTTTACAATTATTTTATAGTGAATAATGCGAGTCTTATAAATCCCCATTATTAAAGTTTTATAAAATTAGAGAAGTGATTTTGCATCACTCCAAATCTACTGAATGGACCATAGAGTCTCTCAAGTAGAGTGTACGGTGAATATTGAGGAAGGATTAGCGTACAAGCGATGACCCCCCACTAATTCACCTCTTTCATGATTTCATATATTTGGACCACACATTGGCTTATACGTGACACAATTATTTGAACATACCCTAAAGTTTTTAGATTTAAAGTAAACTAATAAATAATTAAAAATAGCCTATTATTCAAATTGATTAAATATAAACTAATAAATTTACAAACACAAACACAAAGCACATATGTATATAATTTCAAATTTACACATATTAATTATCCGACATAAGGAAAAGATTTGGCCTAACGTAGCGACGTGACGTGATGATCGAATTCTGAAATTCTTGTGAAAGCTAAATCAGGGGAAGCAGCCTCTTCAAGAAGCTTCAGCCTCAGTTCTCAGAAGCGAACTTGTTGATCAAAGCCAGAGCATTACTCGTAACCTGCGCCACATTCACGATCCGAGCTCTAATCGACGATTTCACCCGCCCGTTCAGCCCTTTCCCGCCGAATCCGTCGACGCAGGTGTTCTCGTTCGTCAGCGCTGCGCTCACCCACGTCTCCACGTTGCTCATGTGCCAGAGGAACTCCTGGCTCTTCCTATCGCCTGGATTCTTCAGCTCCTCCACCGATTTACCCAGCCGACTCACTGTCTCTCCGATCTCCTCCACGCAATCCACCAACGCCTCGTATTCTCTGTGTTTTAGATTCTTGAATCTGGCTAGCTTCGACACGTATGATTCTGTTTCCTGTGCTTTGGTGAGGCTGACGGAGAGAGCAGTTAGAGCTAGTTGGTGGGAGCTTTTCTGGATCTTTGCGGCGTACATGGAGAGAGATTGCACGCATAGATCGGGGTAGCTTGTGGCGGTGCACGAGCCCTGGATGAATCTGGTATCTTCGCCGCGTGTGGCGGAGGAGAGGTAGAAAATGATGAAAATGGAGAGGGGAAGGATGCTAGACGAAGATCTGGCCATAGCTTTACAGACGCTGCACACAAAGTGTTTGTTGCGTTGCGGATACGGATGCTAGAGGTGAATGATTAGGTATTTATAGGCGATTGCGGGGTTTAAAACCTAGCGTTTGTCATTATTATTTTTTTAAAACTAGATCATAAGATATGCATTCATTTATTGGGTAAATTATTTGTACATCAACCATACAAGAAAGTGGAAAGTTAGACTATATACCTAATATTTTAACAAATCCAAAAGTTGTAATTATCAAGTATGAATGCGAAAAAGATGACATCTAACCCTAACAAACACTGAAATTTCCATGAAAATCATTGGGGGTAAAAAATTATGAGCAAGTAAAAACACAGTAGGGCGAAATAGAAGTACAATATGATTTTTTCGACTAACCTAAACCCTAAAATAGGTCCATAGAAGAATGTATATTCATTCACTGCCACATTAGTTTCTTACAAATTTTTTTAATAATTTTATTTAATCCTTTTTGTGGTTCCATGAGCTTTCCACTTAGTTCGATATAAGTTTCATTAAAAAGTTTAAATGTCATTTTATTCTATAGAAAAGAAGGGTAATTAACAAAAAAAATTTTAACTTATGAGATCAGTGACAAATTAAAGCTTAAGTTAATTTTTCTAACAAGTAAAATCCTGAACATGAACGAGGCAAACCTCGCAGTCACGTTTTCCGTTAAAAAAAGTTTCCTAGGCGTCCGCTTCAATTTGCAGACATCTCATTATACTCCTTTTCATGAACGTGATCCACCGTACTTACATGACAATCATCCGTGTCTTTGCATTTACATAAAAGCGGACGTTTGACGTTAATAGTGGACGTTCACACCCTTAAATATTGTACTAGGAAGGACGTCTGTACTTAATTAACGCACGTCTATACTTAATTAACGGATGTCTGCCTATTGACTTCAAAGAGTAGCGTCCTAAATCATCTGCAACCCTACATCATTGAACACCATTCAAGAGCAAAAGAGTAGCAAAAATCAAAGTGTTTGAGTGTTGAACATCAAATGGCGTCGATGAGAGATAATTTCTATTAGCAATGATTTGTAGCAACTTATTTGGTAATGTAATTGGCGTGTGCATGCTTTGTTTTTTATCAGACATAGAAGAAACTAGCGATCAAGGATCCATTAACTGTAGAATAAATGCGGAGCCTATTTTTTTACATTTCATGCCGATGAGGTTCATGCATTCGATCATGAAGCTGTTATAGAGGTGCATTCAATCTTGGTATCTCTAGATGATGAATTTTCTCAAATATTTGTCTGGAGAAGAAGTATAGTTCGGTGAATGTAATTAGAGAAGAAGTTGTGGATTATGCGTTGAAGAATAAGTATGTGATAAAGTTCGTCAAAAGTGAATTTCATCGATTGACGGTTGTGTGCAAGGATGCAATTGGCGGATTCACACTTTAAAAATGCTTGGTGAACTTATGTTTCAAATAAAGAGTTATAACGAGATTTACACTTGTTCACGACAGATGGAAAGCTGACATGCTTATGCCAAATGGGTGGCAAATCAATATTTGGACATGTTCAAAAGTCAAGCCACATGAGACATTTCTTCCATTCTTGAGACAGTTAGGAAAGATTTTAATGTCAATATTACCTCAAGTCTTGCCAGAAGGGCAAGGAATGAATCCCAAAAACTAAACAAAGGGGATAGTGACAAAATGATGTAAGCAACTATGGTCGTACGAAGAAGAGATTTAGAGATCCAACCGTGGCAGCACATTGGTTGTTAGTGTAGATAGGAATGATCCTACACCCTATTCAATATTTAAAAGGATGTACATGTGTTTGGCTGTGTGCACGAGAGGTCTACTGGAGTGTGATAGACCGATCATTTGCTTGGATGACTGTCACTTAAAGGCCTCGTGCCCAGGCCTGTTGCTCACAACCATCATCATTAATGATGATGATGAAATTTATCCACTTACTATAACAGTGGTTGAAACAGAATGTAGAGACTCTTGGTCCTGATTTTTGCTTTTGTTGCTTATGGAAATCGACAGGGATTTGGGTAGGGCATGAACATTTGTTTTTGATCGACAAAAGGTATGGAGCATTGCCTTTCTAATATCTGTTTGTGTTATGTTTTATATGAGAACATTTGTCTTATTATGCTTGATTATTTTTGTAAGGGTTGGTGTCAACTATGGAAGCGTTTGCATTGTCAGGTGAGCATCGTTTCTGCCTCAGACACTTGTATGCCAACTTCAAAAAATAATTTCGAGGTATATTGTACAAGGACGCGATGTGGAATGCATCTACGGCCACAAGATCATTGCACTTTGAGAAAGAGATGAAGAAACTATTTTTTGTTGACTAGATAACACCCATAAGCTTTCACTTCAATTCTAAAGTGTGACATAAGCCTCAACAATTTGAGTGAGTACTTTAAACACCTGCATCCTACCAGCCTAGGACAAATCGATTCTGACTATGTTTGAAATGATAAAAAAGAGAATCATGTGTGGAATCATTAAGAAACATCAAAAGATGGCTGAGTTGACAGACTTATTGTGTCATCAGATCAAGAAGAAGCTTGCCAAACGACAATATGTAGTTCAAAATTGGTCTTTAACATTTGTATGAGCTGGTTTGTTTGAGGTTAGTGATAGTAATAGATAGTACATAGTCAATTTGGATAGACGTACCTGTAATTGTTATAGGTCGGAGCTATCTGGAATCTTATGCGTTCATGCAATCCTGTGTATGCATTTTATGAGGAGGCCAATCGAGGATTATGTTCATGTATGGTATCACTGTGAAACATATATGAAAATGTACTCCTACTTTGTCCAACCTGTCAGTGGCCACAACATGTGGCCTGAAATGAATTAGGATCCAATTCTTCCACTACCAATTAAGAGACGATCAGGGAGGCCTAAAAAATAAAGACTGAAGAATGTTGATGAGCCCTATTGCAGGATAGTTCTGAGCAGAAGAGATGTTGTAACGATCCAGATTTTCTTAAATTTTTTAAAATGCTTAAAAATTTGAAATTTTCTTTTTAAAACAAAACATGTCAGAGCGCGACACTAAACCGGATCGCTACTGACCATTCGTAAAACTAGTTATAAAATCCCCATTTAGTAAAGCTATGCGGAAGTGTTAAATTAAAACCATTAATGTAAAACGTTGCGGAAGCGTAATTAAAATCATTCAAGAAAGAAATACTAAACAATTGAAATACTGCGTTAATCAGAAATTAAATATCCTTTAATTACAATTTAGAAAACTTAATTAAATCTCTACTACCTATTCTTTACCCTCATAATGCCTGGCCAACCACGGACTTCCTCGCGCATGCAATCCCTTCACTGCTTGCTATTGTTTGTTCTTCTTTTCTTTTCGCTACTCCTAGTCTGTGCATTCCTTATAGCTCACTAGTACCTACATCTACACTATAAGCAACTGTAAGCCCGAAGGCTTAGTAAAGAAAAAGGGAAAATGCAATGCATGCTATGCCTCTCTTTAATCCATTTTGGGACGGGGCCACTCGTACCAATTCTTTCATTATGTTCGTTCTTTTTATTTGTTCTTTACTCGTACTTCAAGCTAGAGATTTGGAAACCTGTATGGAATGGTATAGCTGGTCGGACCTAGTCTCCTACTTACAATCTAAAGCTCCCATACCCGGTAAGGGAGGACTTCGGCTAGATTGCAGACTAGACCCGTCTATGCATCCGCCCCCAACTCCCTTCTTCTTCTTTACTTTTTCTTAGTGTTTTACCTCTCAATACATGTGAGTACCACCCCGATAGAGTACTCCCTACTTTGTTTCTATTAATATGATGCATGCTCATACATTCTCAACCTAACATGATGCATGATGACATAACATAACATTCCTAGAAATTGAAGTGCACATAGAAGTAATTGAAGCGAGAATTGAAAGCGCATATAATCGCAAGCGTATGTGAAAGTAAAGCATTCAATAGAAGAGACAACCAAGAAGACAATAACAGAAGCGCCTATTAGTTACATTCAAGAGTGCCGATTCAGTTACTAAGCTAGTCATTTGATTACATGCTCAACTATTAGTTGTGTTTATTATTCTAATTTAATTTTCTAGTCCAATTACATGCTTCCTATATTCATCTCTAGGTAATTAGTCTATTTTACTTAGTTATCCTATGTTTGTTACATGCTCGAGTTTGATTACTTTAGTTACGTTTGCTAATTCATTAACATGCTATCCCATTATCTAGGTTCATTAACATGCTTAAATCAATTAACATACTTGTCTATTAGTTGAGTTAATTAAACCCATTAGTGAGCAAATTAAACATACTAGTACATTGATCCATTTGCATTTTAACTAGTTTCATGGCGTACTTAATTAATCAACCTGCTCAAGTTAATTTATTATCTTAGTTGATTTATCACCAGGAGAACTCACCTACTTAGTTAATCACATGCTTAAGCTACTTAATTACTTTAGCAAACTATCGTAAAATTAATTAAACATGCAAGCAAAGTTAGACATGCTATGATTTCTCTAGATAGATTAACATGCTCAACTAATTAAGGATTTGTTGTAATCTACTTTAACTAACTGATTTACTAATTTTTAACATGTTTATTAATTCACTAATTCACAACAAGCAGGAAAATCACCCACGAGAGAAGCTAAACGAGGAAATAATTCATTCCTACTTAGCTCAACATTTTCTATTTCACTTCTACTTTATTTTGCTTGACTCATCCTTAAACTTTACACCTTAGATTTCACTTAATCATTTCCTTACTTCACTATACCATATGCTAACAAGCTAACACAACCAATAAAGAGTTCATGAAGAATTTTAATGAATAACTTAAAAATCACGTAATTCATACAGCAGTGAGTTCACTACTTCAACACAATTCACAGAACATTGATAATACTATCAACAACTAACAATGACATTTCAAGGCAACCTAACATATTACTAGCAGTAAACAGGGCAATTAACATGCTTAACAACTAACATACACATTCTAAATCAAGCTACTTTCTTATCACACTCTAACAAAGCATAGTATCAAAACATACCCTGGCAATAAACTTTGCTAACATTAAGCATTAACTTGCAGTAAACTAACATTAACACTCTAACTCACACACTCATACTTGTGGAGTAGGGTCTCAATGGCCAACACACCCTTAATCCTTACCAATTTGAAGAACACTCAACAACCAGGGACAACTCTCCTCTCTCACGGTTCACGGCAGCAGGGAGCAGCTCACCACCCTAACTCACCCCTAGCTTACAGCACACCCTTCACACTTCTCACTCCCAACTACACTCAACAATACTACTCACACTACACAACTCTCAACCCACAGACAGAGAAGCTCGCAAGGGAGAGATTCTTGCAGGAGGGGAAGCTGAAGACTGAAATGAAGGCGATGACAGGGGAGGGAGGTTTTACCTGGAGAGGGGAGGGAGACACCATCATGGCTTCTAGACAGGAGGACAGGCCAGCTACGGGGTAGAGGGAGGTGATTTTCGTCGCCTGGGTTGCTTCTTTGTTGATTTCTATCAAATTTTCTCCGATTTCCTTCGATTTTCTTCTTATTTTATTTTGTAGGTCTGGGCTGTTTTGGACAGGTGCGGATGCATAAGTCTCGTCTGTCGTCCACAAGGCTAAATTACACAGGCTAAAATGAGGCTTCGGATGGGAGAACGCGTTCCCGTCCTGTCTGTACCGTATGAAGGTGAGTTTCGGACGCCAAATCGCGTCCGCACTAGTGTCCGTACTATCGTTCGAAAGTGTCCTAAAATTGAACAGAGGCAAATCAGTTGATATCTTGACTTGTTTGCAGCCGTCCCAACTCGTCTGAAACTGTCCTAGTTAGAATAGATTCGACGTGGATGCTACTCCTCTCGTCTGCAGCGTCCGGACCTTCGTCTGCACTTTGACATAGTGTACTCAGGACGCCAAATCACGTCCTGATTCTCGTCCCAACTCTTCCCTGTGTGTGCAATGTTAGTGCGGATGATACATCACGTCTGCAGTATCGTCCGCATGTCATGCGAAACTTCACAATGTAGTGAAGTCAGGACGAGACATCGTATCCCCAAGTCATCCCAAGCTCTCGAGATGATGCTCCACACATTTGCGGATGACATGACTCGTCCACAGAGTCGTTCGAAACACCATGGACAGCCTTTCTCACCTTTCTCCCCACTTAACTCCTATCCCATAACATTTTCTCCACAAATATAGGTCATAAGATGACACGTATAGATACGCCATGTAATGTCCTCATAACTCCAACACTTCGATTACATCGCGTATATGAGGGAAACGTTAGCAAAATTACCCCTAACTTAACGCTCTAGAACGTCCTTGGTAATACCCCGATGGTTATCCAACTTAAAATATTGGGGTGTTACAGATGTCACCATGACATTTAACCGGTGTTAGGGTGTGAGCCACAATACCAAAACTTGTCAAGGTGGAGGCTCATCCACTAGTGAGACAAGTGGCAGCTGTAGGACCAGAGGTAGAAGTGGCAGTGACAGATGAGAAAGCTCACAAAACACATTTTTGGGTTTTATCACTACTGTCAGGACGCAAGCGAGTACATTGTTAAGCTTTCAAACATTATTTTTACTATGTGCACTTTTTATGACATAATAGTGCATTTGTTATATAGGAGTCCGCTGTGCCAAGTCCACATTTTGGTGACTTAATTGTATTATTTTATTTTTTAGTAATTTAATTATACTGATGTCTTTTTTGTATCATCATCAAGAGAAACCTGAGTTGGCTAATTGGTTGTACGGTGATTCCAGTAACTTTATATGATTTTATTTGTTTGTTGTATGAACACCAAGGATTGCACATGGACATCCAAGGGAGTCCCTTGGACGTCTATACAACAAAAGTAGAAGAACATATAAAGTTACATGGAATCACCACACTTCCAATTAGCTAACTCAGGTTTCTCTTGACGATGATTTGAGACAAGGAATTGGGCAATTATGTATATTTATATTATTAACATTCTATATGGTTGTAATTTAATAGAATGCAAAGATTATGAAAATATGTGTTGAAAAACATCCAAGATTGATCTCTCGGACGTCCATGTGACACCCTTGGACGTATGTGTATTGCACTCTGATATGCGTATACCACACTCAGACGTTTGCGTATCGCACTATGACGTCTGTGCACCACACTCAGATGTCTGTGTAGCATACTCAGACATCCTCGTACTGCACTCGGACGTCCACGCACTGCACTCTGCCTTGGAGGATGTCTAATGTTAATCCATTGGATGTCCATGTGACAAACTTCGTCCCTCGGCATAGGAGGCCGTCCATGTGACACAGTGTCATCCTTAGACATTCCTCGGCATTGGAGGACGTCCAAGGCTGATCTCTTGAACACCCCTTGGAGTTGTTAGACATCTAAGGCTGATCCCTTGGTCATCCAAGACTAATCCCTTGGTTGTCCAAGGCTGATCCCTCGGATGTCCGAGTGCCATCCAGACTATCATAACAACTAGACTACCATAAAACTATGTACGATTACACTTACAGAATCTCAAACTAGATTATCATAACAACATATACAATCCATGTGCAATTTTACAACCAAAATAACCAAATGCAAATTACATATATTTACAAATGAAGTACAAATGTACATTAACAAATTACATTATCGAATGATAAAATGTACATTGCCAAATTACAATAATAACAAAAAATGTAACAATTACTTGTCGGAGATCGACGATGTTGTACCTTAATTTGGGGTTGATATATACATGTGAGAAGTGCCCAAAAAGGGACTCTAGAGGCTCTATAGAGGATGAAATTCGCTCTATTAACAACTGCCAATCATCAACACACCATGAGGTTCCGAGAGTTAAAATATGCCACGTGGTCTGCAAAGGGGAGATGGAAATAAGTATGTAATAAATATGAAAATATACACAATCTCTTGATATGAAAATAATCACTATGAAAATATACAATGATAATAGCACAAGGTGAGAAAATATATATTTTTTGTTTATATGGACCCTGACAATTGCAACTGCCTCTCGTAACATCACTTGGTAGCCGTAATAGATGTGCAGCTCAAAAAATGACATGAGATATGTCTACTTTGGGTACGTATGAAATTAAAACAATATATTATAAGTTGTTTGACTAGGGAAACAAATGGCAGGAAAAAAAGTGACTTACATGGACTTAGGCAAGACTCAGTAGTAAGTCCCTTAGTTGGATGTTAAGTATTTTACTCGTTCAATCCATCATATTGCATAAAAAGAAAACATTCAAGAGATTTATTTAACATAACAACTTCTTAAACATTCATAAAATAATAAATAAGATAATCTAGAAGTTGTGCTAAATATATATTATTTTCCATTTGTTGTATGTTTTTGTAGTCAAGTTTAGCTCCGTATAAGGACATTTTATTTTATTTTGATTATTTTTTTTTTCAATTTCTTTTAGTGCTTAGTGATCTAACAGTAGTTTTTAATGATTTTAATAGTGGTTATTCTTTATCATTTTCAGGTGATCGTGAGACTAAAGGAATGGATTCTTTAATATGTAGTGGTGGTGATACGAGTGATAGTCTAGGAAATTCATAGGGCACAAAATTACTTGTTTCTGAAAATGATTTACGTCTTAGTTGTTTTCTGTCATCAGTTATGTATTTTGGTTCGGGTTTATGTAGAAGTGATTGTGAAGGTATTTTTAATTTTAATACTGGTTTGAATAATTCATCTATAAATATTCTTTCATCTCATTTAAATGCTAAGCTGTGATGACTGTTTGTTAAATCGTAGTTGATTTGATAGGTTATAGTAAAAGGACGATTGTTACTTTTCATAAAATTGTCTCTTTTAAGTTCATATCGTAATGTGATTGATCTACTTAAATCTTGATCTTGTAAACTTAATCCTAATTGAATATTTATGTTGAACATTATTTTTCCTTGTGAAAGATTTCCTTGTCCTTTTGCAATAATACAATCTCTATTGTTTATTAGTCTATCGTCTCTTATTTCTAGTTCTAAAGGAGAATTAATTCCTTCCATAAAAGTGCTTTTAAATAATAATTGAATAGTACTACAGTGAATATATGATATTTTTTTTCGTTCAGAGGTTCCATTTTCTTTATTCTTTCATAGATTTGATTTTTATTAATAATAGGAATAATAATGTCTCCTTGAGTATATTCAATAGGAATTGCTGCTTCTCCTACTATTATTCCATATTTAATAATATTCTTTTGAGATAATCTATGTTTTAGTAGTTCAAAAAACGATATGTCAAAATTATGTTTCTTAGTTAATGATAATTCGCTCTTTCTTATTTTTTGTAAATCAATAATATTGTTACACATGTATCCTAAATTGGTTTCTTCTTCATATGATTCGATTATGTTATTATTAATATTATTACTAGAAGATGAATAATCGGACATAAAGAAAATATACCTGATATATTTCTTGGATTGAGAATCGTGGATTGATAATCTGCTAGTAATCTTGATAATATGATGAGAATGACCCCTCCAGAGTATTACCTCAAGGATCGTGAGAGTATTGCAAAAGAGACTTATACTAAATGCTCTTCCATAACACTCTGCGTATTCTCGAAGGAGAACAAACTTATTTATAGGAGAGGGTCGGCCTCCTTACAAAACCATAAATCATAGAGGAATATATTCCTCGACACACTTGCTATTTACCTTGACATAAAGTTAAGGGAATATATTCCCTGACTCACATTGACATGAAGAAAGGAAAGTTGCAGGGAATATATTCCCTGAATTACAACTTTCTTTTTACACGATTAAGACATAAAGCAAACACAAACGAACAAAAGTACGATAATTTACATACTATTGCAAACTTTAATAATTAAAGTTTACATTATTGCTTGTCTTCTGGTGATTGTCTTCGAGATTCCTTCTGATGATGATTCTTGTGATGCTGTAGCCATGTGATTTTTATTAGTCTAGGAGATGATAAGTTTCTGGATGGCTATAGTCACATCTGACTGAGGATTCTGTTTTCATTCTTTTATCTAACTTTTCTTTCTCTCTGAAGAATGCTTTGCATGATGATAAATAGTCATTGTACTTTTTTTTTCTTTGTAAGAAGCTCTGGCTGAAACAAATTTTCTGATGGCGTTGATAATTACTCATTCGCTCGCCCATCTGTTGCTTCTTTTGGCCATTGAGATTAAGCAGTCAATATAAACGGCTGCGTTTTGATGAATCAAGTGATCTAGATCTATTATCTCAAAAGCTGATAGTCTGACATCCTTGATCTGTTTCTTTTTTGTAGTCTTCAAATAGTAATGTCCCTGGCTAATTTTTTGATATACTTCATCATGCTTTCTCCTGATCCATAAATAATCACAGAAAAGTCTTTGTTGTTCTTTACTGGGAGCTTGAGAGTACTCTGCATAATCAACTGGATCTGATAGTAGTTGTATTATATCCGCTCCAGTAAGATAGTTGAATCTCCATGATGTCTCGATGGTGGGAATCTTTATATTCATGATCTTGATATTGATTAATGCGATATGATATAATGAGCGACAGCTCTAATAAGAGTAATAATTCATTTTTTGAGCCTAAGCTCTGATAAGAGTAATAATTCGTTCTTTGAGCCTAAGCTCTGATAAGAGTAATGATACGTTCTTTGAGCCTAAGCTCTGATAAGAGTAATGATACGTTCTTTGAGCAAAAGCTCTAATAAGAGTCATGATTCGTTCATGTATGATTCTCCTGAGTAGAGATGCATACCTGATGTGTTCTTGTCTTATTTCCATTCTCTGGTTAATGTATCTGCAAAACAGTTCTTTTCGGATTTTATGTATTTAATGTATGGTTGATATTGATGTAATTGTAATTGCCATCGAATTAATCGTCCCTTTCTATAATCTTCTTGTAGTTTATATTTCCAAAACCCAGTTACGTATTTTGAATATGTTCTTAATTCAAACCTTATTCCTAATAAATCAATTTTCCATTTTTTTAATATCTTAAGACATGCATAAGTTTCTAAGTCTTGTATTGAATAATTCTGTTCGGTTTTAGTAAAAGTTCCTGATAAATATTTACATAATTTTATCTCTTGTTTTTCTGTCTTAAGAGTGGTTTGGGTATCTGATTGTTCGATTAGATTTCCTAATATATCGAGATTTAAGAGTTTCTTTCCTTCTACAATAGCCAGCATACACCCAGCCCAAGTGTCTTGGGATGCATAAGTTTCTATGATGAGAAAGTCTTTAATATTCGGATTATATAGTATTGGTAAAATTTGACATTTATCTTTAATATATTTTACTGTATTAGTATCTTGATTCGACCATGTCCATTTTATTTTTTCTGATATTTTCTTTTGTAATTCTCTTCTTTCTTTAGCTAATTCTTTTAAGAAACCTTGATCAGCAATATAATTTAAACATCCTAAAAATCTTTGAATTTGTTTTCTATCTTGTAACTTGTCAGGAAATTGACACAATTTTTCTTGAATATTGGATGTTAATTTAATTTCACATTTATGATTTATATTAAGTCCTAAATATTCGACCTCTTTTTGAAGTAATTTAGATTTCTTTTGGGATATAACCAGTCCTTTTTCTTTGCATCGTTGTAATACTTTTAATACTGCACTAATATGATCCTGTTTATTTCCTGATGTAAAAATAATAATATCATCAATGTAAGCTAGACATATATCTTCTAATTTATCTAAATTATGATCCATAAATCGTTGATAGATAGATGGTGCTTGTTTTAGGCCGAATGGTAATACGTTCCATTCATATTGTTTCTGTGGAGGACAGCTAAGGACATATATGCTTGTTTTAGTGTCTTCACTTAGTCTAAGTTGCCAGTATCCTGATTTTGCATCTAATGTACTGAATAGATTATTTCCTTTGAGTTTTTCTAATATATAATCCTTTCTTGGCAATTTATAGCTATCTCCTATAGTTGCATCATTTAATTGTTTGTAATTGATTACCATTCTTCGTTTTCCTCTTTTGATTTCATTTTTATTTTCTACATAAAAGGCCGGAGCACTATGTGGACTCACGCTTTCTCTTATAATTCCTAGTTCTAGTAAATTTTTACATTCTTGTTGAAATTCTTCTACATCTCGAATACTATATGGAATTCGATTAGGAACATTTATTTCAGCTAAAAGATCTTTTAGCTTAATAATAATTTCTTCCTTATTAGTATTTTTATTTTCATTAAGAGGATTCTCACTACAAACTTCTTGTAATTTGTGTTCTAGAATTTGT
Source organism: Begonia loranthoides (assembly GCA_022433065.1). NCBI lineage: Eukaryota > Viridiplantae > Streptophyta > Magnoliopsida > Cucurbitales > Begoniaceae > Begonia > Begonia loranthoides. The sequence goes on from CM039476.1 coordinate 3,556,390, forward strand.
CGTGTAGTATATAAAAAGTTAATGATATGTAAAACTTCATGACCAATACTTTTAACTACTTCAGTATGAGTGACTATTTTGGTAGTGATTTGATAAGGTTTAGTATCTTCCCCCCCGGAAAAGTAAGAGAAATAGTGTGAAGTCGTTGAATAAAGGGATGATATAGTTTTAAAAAATTATTTCCTAAAATAATATCGACGTCAGAGTCATGCAGATATATTGTTTTGGCAATAAAAGGATAGCCTTCAATAATAATAGGAATATAAAAATTAACATACCATATAGGATGAACAGATTTATCGGCAACTATAATTTTAAGTGGATGTGATAATTTATTCCATGTTGGTAAAACGTGTCTTTTAGCAAAACACAGGGTTGATCCCATGTCAATATAGGCGAAATAATTTTTATTTTGAATAATAATCTTAATAAATGTGGCATTTGGATTTTTAAGACGTAATTGCTTACTCAACACTTGTGGACGAATAGTCGGATTCATAAGCATAAATATCAATATCAGAGCAAATGTCAGAATCTTCAATAGGATCGTAACCAATTTCATAAGCTAATTTAAGAGTTTGAGTTTTTGTGTTATTTTGAAATCTTTTAGGACATTTATTGGCATAGTGTCCTTCTTCGTGACATAACCAACACGTACAAGTTTTCTTTTTATTGGGGCAAAACTTATCGGGTTGTGTTCGTTTCTTTTGTCGAAATTGTTGTCTATTTCTAAAATATTTTCTAGGATTTTTTATTTTTCTTCTTTGATATTTGTTATATGGAATTTTTCTCCATTTTTCTCTTTTTCTTTTCTCATTACATCCGTATTTTCCAATTCTATTTGTGATTTTTTCGCAACATAGCTTGATTTTGGCTTGTTTCTTAACTATTTCGGTATTACATGCTTGTTGCAACCATGCTCTTAATATTACAATTCTAGTTCCTAGGGATTTAGGTAGTGTGTCTGTTTCAAGTCCTTTATTGTAATTTTCTTCTAATTCTGAATAAACTTGGGATGAAAATTTATTATAAAATATTTCATCTGCTAATTTCCTATGTTTATCATCTAATTGATAATAAATATCTCTGAATTCGCAGATAAAATTTTCTAAATAACAGAAATCACATAGTTTCATATTTGTTAAATGCCAAAAAGCTTTTTTGACAAAAGCATCTGTTTTTTCAGTCTCCTTAGGATATCTTCCTATGAATTCTTGGGTTATATTTTTAAATGTAGTAATTGAATCTGTTTATAATAATATTGCTTTTACAGAAAGGTTTAAATATGTTAAGTAGTTGTATACTATACCTGTTGTTTGATGTGTTACGTAATTAAATAAATCTTCAGGAGTTAGATCTTTCGTTTCTTGATTTAATTGTATGAAAATGTTAATTCTATTCTTCCAGTCTTCTAATACTTTATATTCATTTTCAACACAATCTATATTTAATATGTGATTTCCTAAAAAACTTTCAATCCTAGGAATATATTGATTGGGTATCTTAGTCCATTTATTGTTATAATAATATCCTTGTTTTTTCATGTAATGTTTAAAATCTTCATCTTCTGTTTCTTCATACATTCGTTTTTTATTACGACGACTAGATTCGGGCAATTCTTGTTTTACATAATGAGGATTATATGATTTTCGTATGGATTTTCATCTGAAGTATAATCGTAAACTATTTCATTAGTGTTTGTTTCTGCTTCTCTGTTCATCAGTAAATAATTTTCTTGTGTGTCTTCTTTGGGTATATCTAGTTCAGAAAATAGTCTAGTAAGTTTAGCTATCTGTTCTTCTAAATTTTCCATCATATCATAGGCGGTGGTTGAATTGTTAATTTTGGTCTTATCCTTCTTTCTAAGTTGATATGTTCTAGGTCTTCGATAGTGATTGACCTTTGCTGTTCTTGTTTAATTATAATTTGTTGAAGATTAGTAATTATATCTACTATGTCTTTTCCATAATTAATAGATTGATTATATTTTTTTGGATCTTTTAAAAATTTATCGACCAGTTGTAACACTATATTTTTTGCTTCTGTTAGTTCTTTATAATTTTCTTTATGACTATTTAGTTCTATTATTCGTTGTATTTCGTAATTTTGTTGTTTAATTTCATCAATTTTCTCATTTATATTTATTTCTATGTGTTTTATTAATTCAACTAGACTACTATTCATCCTAACGTTTTTCTTAAATAATTTTCTAAATCAGCAATCATTATTTGCGTGTCATGTATTTTTCCATTTAGGTCCATAATTTCTTTTTCTATCTTAATTAATTTGCACTGATTTTCTATTACGATATCATGAGTATCCTTGATTTTTGATTTAAGTTTATAATAATATTTTGTTAGGAATTCATTAGTATTAACTACATTACTCTATATGTCTTGTAAATCGTCTGTATTATGATGAATGATAATATAAGATAATTTCCATGATGTTATTTAAAAGGGCTTTAATTTTGGAATTGTCTGGTGTATCTGGTTGGGAGTGTTTACTTCCTATAGCGTAATGAGTTCCCATATGTAAGTTTTTGGGTAGAATAATTATTTTTTCTTGAAAGGATATTCCTGGTAAACTACTTAATTCTGTAGTTAAGGTTCTAATGTGTAAATTGCTAACTTGTAACTTTTCGACGTTGTCGATGTTATTCATGGTGATCTTGCTTAGTCAGGTTATGCTTAATTATCAGATAATCTAGTAGGTGGTGCATTTGCGTATGACACTTTGGGCGCGTCATGTCGTCAGCAAGTGCATTGCGTTGAGTCCTCGACGTTTGGGACGAGTTTAGGGACGCGAGATATCGTCCTGACTTCACTATGCTGTGACGTTTCGAACGAGGTTCTGGATAATGCGGACGAGAAGAACGGCGTCCGCATCAAATCTGTTCTTAATCTGGATAGTTTTGGACAAGTTGGGACGACTACGGACGAGTTAGGGTATCGTCTGCTTTGCCTCTGTCCGATTTCTGGATACTTTAGGACGCGTGCAGACGCCAAAACGCTTCCGAAATAGCTCGGTTCAGCGAATAGAATAGGGTTAAAAATGATAAAAAAGGGTATTTTAATATTAAGGAAATAAATGGATTTAATTTGATAAATTAAATCCATTGGGGGTATTATAATTTATAGATAAATTTAAAAGTATAAGTGGATAATTTTAAATGGGTTTGGGTGTTTTAGGGGTTGAACCGGTCCAGCACATTAAAACACAGAATGCCCATAGGCCATTCTGTGCGCTTCAACGCGGGAAGAGACAGACGAAACGAGAGAGGGAGAGAAGAGACGAGGGGGACAGGGGAGAGCGCAAGTGAGCGAAACGAGCAGGGCGACAATGACGTTAGGGACGGCTCTGGCGGTCGGTGAGGAATGGCGAGGAATCGCGGGAAGCTAGAGCGTGGGAGACGGCTTTGCGGTTTGTTATGATGCGAAGCTTGGGTCGTCGAATTTGGTGTCCACCGGTGACGCTTTGTTGTTTTCGGTCGTCAGCGGCAATGGACGACGATGAAATGGCCGGCGTGGTGCTAGGCATAGGGGATTTGGCGTCGGGAGACTGTCGACGATGCCTCGGGTCGTTGGGCGTTTTAGTGGTTCAAGCTGGACCAGCTGAAAGCCATGGTCCAGCTTGTGGTTCGGTTTTTCTCCTCCTGGTGCTTACTCTACGAGTCGATAGGGAGGGACAACTTAGACTTCGTAGCTGTGATTTGCAGGGGAGACTTTGGTGTACATCTACTCTAGGTGGTAGAGGTAGACTATGGAGTACCCTCTGGAAGACTAGAAATGTAGTGGAGTGCCGAGATAAAATGACAGAACTTCTGTCGAGGAGTTGGAGAAGCCGAGTGCTGGGCAGCGAGCAGACTTGCTCTCTGGAGGGTGAGCCGAGGAAAAAATGGAAGTAGAGAAGGATGAAGTGGAGGGCTGGAACCGAGAGAAGGTCATTAGGGGAAGAAGAGATGGCTGACAGTTTCTTCTCAGGTCCTTGGGATCCCTCAAGTAATGCACATTTTCCTCTGTTTTATGGATTTTGGGACGTTGCTCTCTGTTTTGTTAGGGGTCAGTAATCTGTTTAGTTGTAAAGTTTAGTTGTAGAGATTATTAGGATGAGGTCTCTCTCTTTGCCGATTTCGATAGTCAGTGGTTGAGTTTACAATTCTGATTGAGTCTACAATCATGAGTAATGAAGTGTTAAAACAGTCCATGTTAGCATGAAATGGAATTACTTTACTGTATGGTTAATAAGTAAATGCTTTTGTCTAATGGATTAATGACTGCCTCTGCTAGTGGTGATGATGATATAGTTGTGCACTGTTAGTTAGGTACGTTAGAATGATACGTTTGCTACCATTGCATTGGATAAAAAGAATAATGAGAATATTTTTTAGGATTTGTTGAGTGTTAAAGTGTGTAGAATTTGGCCAGAAGTTATTAATTGATAAATGTGTTAATTATGAAGGTATTGGAAAAGGAAAGAAAAAAGATAGCCGTTAAGTGCTGACGCATAGTAAGGAATCGAGGTAAGGATTAAGGGGTGTTTTGGTCATTGAGGCCCTACACCACAAGTATGGGTGTGTGAGTTAGTGTTAGTGTTCTTACAATGCTTGAAATGCTTACTGTGAATAAATGCTTAATGAACGTTAGTTGTTAGTTAAATGTATGTTAGTTGTTGAGTCTGTTAATTACTTTGTTTACTGCTAGTAAATGCTAATGTTAGTGTCGGTAGTTGATAGTTTTGCTTTGTAGAATTAGAATGTTTTGTGATTCCTGTAGTATGTTGTAGATTTTTAGGATATTCCCTTGATGATATTCTTTGATAATGGTGTGAATTCTGTGATTTCTAAGTGATATTGTTAGTCATTGCTGAGAAATAGAGAATGAGAAAGTGAAAAGAGAAATTGGTGAGGATGGGATGAGTATGAACGAACCAAGATTTCCTTTACTAATGTTGTTTATTTCCTTACATGTATGTTTGGAGTGAGAACGTCGATTTATTTGTTTAATCACTTAATTGGTTGTTAAATAAAAAACCCAAGCATATTAATGATTAGCTAGTCTAAGCATGTAGTTAATAGAACAATCAATTAGCATGTAAACTAACTAGGATGAACTAATTAGATAATAAATAGAATTACTTATCAAGCATGTTAATCGATTTTTTTAATTAACTGATAGCTATTAGTCACTCCTCGAGCATGTTAATTAATCATCTAGAGAGTATGTTAACTGAGCTAAGCAGTTCATTTGACTCAAGCATGTTCATTAATCTAACTAGAGTTGAGCATGTAAATAATCAGAATAATAACTATGATTAGTATGCTAAATCATTTAGCCTCAAAATCATGTTTAACTAACAGCTATGCATGTTAATCCCCTTAACTATTAAAAGCATGTTTAATGAATTATAATAGAAGGCATGTTTAAACCATCTGTGATAATAATTGTAATTCTTTCTTGAGCATGAAATCAACTTGAGCATGTAATTAATTAGGATATTAACTAATTGGAATAAAAACATGCTTAATCAACTAGAATAAGAATCACCAATTTACAAGCCTGTTTCCATTATTCGCTGTCTAAGCATGTGTCCGTTATGTGTTGTTTGAAGCACGTTTCCATGTTTAGTTAGCGAGCACGTTTTAGTTAATTGTAATTCATCGTATGCTTTTCTACCGTCTAGTACTGCTCATTTACTTTCAATTGCTATTATTTGTTGTATTCGCAGATTTCAATTTTAGTTGCTTTCAATTACTTTGAATGCGCATACCAATTTCAGTTAATGTTACGTTATACGCATCATGCATCATGATAGGTTAAGAATGTATAAGCATGCATCATGTTAATAGAGACGAATAGGGGTTGCCATGACGTGGTACACACATATGCATGAGTGAGGATAAAAATGATGAAAAAGGGTAAAAATAATAAGATGACAAAGGTTTTTGTGGTACCGATAGCTTAGCCCGGCACAGGAACTGAGAAAAGAGTTAATAATATAATAAAGCTTTCTGTGGTACCGGTAGCTTAGCCCGGCACAGAAACTAGAATATAGATAATAAGATAATAAAGGTTTCTGTGGTATCGTCAGCTTAGCCCAGCACATAAACTGAATAAGAAAACGATTACAACTCCTGCTCGAAGTACGAGTAAGAGTAAAGCAAGAGTAAAAAAATAAAATGGTAAATGACTTAATGAAAGGATCGATAATTAGTACAACAAACATGACAGCGATTTTTGCGATGATTATTTTTCATAATTCAGTAGTTAATTAGTTAAAAAAATATTTTAATGATTGACTTATCATTGATAACAAAGTACTATTATTGACTTGTCATTTTCTCTAAATCTCAATTAAAAAATTTTCAAATCTATCAATGAAAATTTTAGTAGTTTGTGTTGTCATACAATCATGTGTGTCTACGCTAGACTGGTCCACGTGTTCTTTGTTTTAACATATAATTTTAATCTCATTTTTCTAATCAATTAGATAAATTGAAAAAAGAAAATTGAGAATTATTAAAGAAAGAATTAAAATAAGATTAATTTGGTCAAACATCTCTAGATTTGACACGTGGGAATGCGAATCTCAGTTCATTTTATAACATTAAATTGGAGAAAACAATTGACTTATGCTACCGACAATCCTTCGTTATAACATGTTTTGTCCCTTTGATTTAAGCTAATTTCCCACTTCTTTATTTGCAATTTGCCTCATTTCTTTCACTATTTTAATTAAATATTAATAATTATTTCTCGCCTAAGAAACATCGATTATCCTACTCAAAAACAATCTTTTTTATAATTTTTGCTAATAACAACATTTTTCGTCAATTTCATCATCTTATCTTCTAATGAAAGGTAATGAATTTTTTATTCTCTATAAGATTTTGCCCGCAACATTTGGAGTGAGATCTGTTATAAATTTCCATTTTTGTTGGAGTTGAGATCATCTTTTTTGACTTTTATACTTTATTTTTGTTACATAGGTTTGATTTTATCTATTTTCCTTATTAATATAATGATTAAGATATTTACTTACTCATTTTATCCACTACTTTCCTTGAAAAATAAGCATTAAGATCGTTATTTGTAGACATTTGATCTTCAGCCGCAATAATTTATAATTTTCATAAGATTTTAAGTATTATCCCAAAATTATGTGTTTAACCATATCTATGATAAGAACAAATTGAGACATATATGATAGATTATTCTACATTGACCTTTGTTATCATTTTGTGATTTGCTTTTAAAATGTTTATTTTCAATTGCCTAAGTATTTTTCAAAGGACGATTATAGCTACTTCCCTTGAAAATAATCCATTTTTTTGATTTTTTTTACATAGAAGTGCACTATGCCATTAATTAACTGTAGTATCTGTTCAAGTAAATTAATTAAAAAAATTGGAATTAATTATTGGGGGAAATGTTTTTGAAAAACGTCTTCCCAAGTTTCGTTTTTTCTTGCGAGAGACCAGGAAACTTCCTTCTCTGTTTATCTCCTCTCTTGTCAAAATTAGAGACACTATTCTCTGTTCCTCACTCTTTTTGTCGATTCGTTCGTTCTCACCCGCTCTGCCATCCAACTTTGTCTTCCTCTCACCTTTTTCTTTTACAAAATCTCCTCTCTGCATACGAGTATTCAGTGATAGAACTCAATGACCATCACTCAACAAATTTTTGGGGAAAAGAACATGAATAAATCAACCATTTCGGTAAGTCAATTCTCCTCATATGTATATCTCAATTTCATATGAAAATATTGAAAATTCATACAAACCTTCCCCTTGGTAATTGAAGGAAAATTTTCAACTCCAACTATGTCAATCGGGGTTGCTGGAATTAGATTTCATCGACGGAGGTAATCTAGACTCAACTTTGGTCTCCCTTGTCTCTGTTTTAGCAACTGGAATGAAGTTTTGGAACTTTGAATGGCTGGATATTGAGACAAAACAGGCAATTTTTTCGCTCAGTTTTCGTTGGCCACGAAACGCCAAGGAGCGACTTAGCAAACGTTGAGTCGCTACATTTGTTTCCCTTGGTCTCGACCCAAGGAGCGATTGGTTGAGATTCCCAAGGATGTGGTGACGACGTTCGTTGTCCTCTCTGCTTCTTGAATTCGAGTGCAGGTCGCGATCCAAGGAAAGAATTTGGGTCGCGGTCCTGTCAAGAAGAAAAACGTGTTTTGGATCTGCTATGGCAGCAAGCCAAATACCCTTTGGGCCGCTATCCATTTTGTTCTGGGTCGCAGCCCAGGGCCCATTTGAACCAGTTTTGGGCCAGAATTTGAATATTTTATATTCAATTAATTTTGAATAAAATTTTTTTTTGGTAATTTTAAGGTATAAAAATTTGGCAAAAAATTAATGACTTATTTTTTGATTGGTACTCGTACTTAAATTAAAAATCCTTGGGCTACGAAATTTGGGCTTTAATCAGTGTTAGCCATTTCGAGGTAGAGATTTAATTTTATACATTGCATTGCATAAATTTTTTAAAGTAATTATATTTGAAACATATCTCATATAAAAGTGACGTGTCCGTTTTATGACTGTCGGATTTTTATATTATATTATTTTTTTCAATGTACACGTTTAAATTAAGCATACATATTATATTTTTGGATGAACTCAGTCGTGTGAACTGAGTTCCATTGACTCGATTTGGGGTTTGTTTTACTTTTACACATTAGACCGTGCAAAATGTATTTATTGTTGTTAACTAGAGTAATGAGATAGCTGTATGTGCCATGTCCTTAAGCGCAAAAGCCTAAACCTGATCAGAGTATTTATGTGTCTTTAGCAATTGCCGAACATTAGTTTTATTCTGTTATATACCTATGACAGTGTGCCCGGAATTCGTGAGTGACTTTATTTTCACTGTGATTTTAATTAGTACAACAATGACATATTTTAATTACGTACCACATATTAGGAGTGATTTTAAATACGTGCTCTTTTGTATACATTTAAAAAAAAATGAATTTATAAAATGTGATTTTAAATTCATGCATGCTTAAACAACGTGTTTTAATTAAAATTATTAAATCTCTATTGAATTTAGTCAACTTACCACAATAACATATTTTAGGATTTAATCAACTAGATTTTCAAATATTGAGTCAAGATTAGACCCGACAGAGTTTATTTAATTTCCGTAGTTTTAATCATTTTCTTTGAGAGATATTTTATGAGGTATATTTTTTATTGAATTACTGTAATTCCTATTTTTAATGACGAACAGTTCTTTCATTTTGGATTATATTACTATGCTATAAAATATCACTGGTGAACTTGTTAAGCTAAAGTTATTGGACTTTGATTTTTAATTAATTACTTTTAATCTTCCGCTGCTAATAAATAAAATTGAAAGTGAAAAAAGGTGGGTCGAACGATTCGGCTTTTTGTGCTGAGTTGTTATCTGTTTTATCTCGGGTTCCATACGGATGGTGTGATTAACTATATTTGCAAACTTCAAATTTTGCATACGTCATAATTTCCTAAGCATTATTCAAACTACGGCAATCACTCTAAGTAGGACATACATTAGAGAGGAAAGTCAAAGAAAAGGGTATTAAATTTCAAAAAATAGGTACCAAGGTAGACTAAAAACCAAGACAATGTAACAATAAAATAATAAAAATATGTTATACATGTGGTGGTTGAGGAATTGTTAATCTGTCAATAATGTATATGTTTATGGATAGTAACAAAGGATTAATGTATGATTTGCAATCGAATCATATCTTAACACATTATAATCATGCCATAATAGCTAGCGTTACCCAGGTATTTGGTATTTTATTTATATAAAATATTAGATTGTGTCACACAGGATAAAATTATTGAGCCTAAATCAATATTTAAGTAAAAATAAAAAGAGAAAAAATAGGGTATATTCATGTGGCAACCCGCCCTTTGAGGCAAGGATGACCCAAAATGCGGTTGATTGTGAAGATTCATCTCATACCAGTAAGGGTGCACAATCTCATATCGCTTGAGAAAATGAAAAGTGAATAGTTTATAAGTAAAGTTCTCCTCCCTACCTAGTACAATGCATTTTGGGTTAATCCCAAGAACAAAACCGTGTTGGCTGACTGGCCGGCAGACGAGGACATTTGGTTGGTTGGGTGGGGTGGAGGATTGTGGCAGCCCTCCCTGTAAAGGCAAAGATAACTCAAGATGCTGTTAATTGTGAGGACTCAATTCATACCAGTGAAGGTGCACAATCCCACATTGTTTGGGAGAGTAAAAAGTGAATGGTTTATAACTAGAGTTCTTCCCCTACCTAGAACAACGCATTTTAGGTTATTCTCAAGAACAAAACTGTGTAAGCTTTGACCCAAAATGAACGATATTGTATTAAGAGCACTGGGAACTCGACAATTCTCGAGATAGAACTTTGAGCAAGAAAAGAGCAAAAGGAGGGTGTTTCCTTTATAACTTATTTTATTTTTTTGCATATGTTATCTTTTGATTGTGTTATATGTAAAGCTCTTTACTTCTTAATAAAAAAACTAATTCTAAAATACTTACACTTGGGCATGATTACAATGGGGGTGATGACAATCATATTGAAACTGTGGAGAGTACATCATCAAATTGATTATTTGTTTATATCTATATCAAGTCAGATTCGATCATGTTTGCTAATGAAGAAGCCTCGCTGTAAGTGCAGTCATCGCATCTAGCTCATGTGCTCCTCCAGTTTTGTGAGCTGTTGCTGCTCTCTCAACAGGCCATTGATAACTATTACTCAACACTCTTTCTAAAATCTCATAAGCCCTATCGTATGTTTTTTATAATATTTTTTTATTCGCATCTATTCAGGTTTTTTGTATTGTAGACATTTTCTTAGCAGCTCTTTGAACTTTTCTTATGCTTCATACAACCATCTTCCATCAAATTGTTGAAATGAAGTTTGACATTTTTGATTGGTAGAAAATATTTAACCAAAAATAATTCTATCAATTCATCCCATGCAGCTATAGAATTTGGAGATATGAAGTTTAACCATGCTTTAACTCCATCCCTTAAACATCACATGTTTAAGCTCAAAGCTTGCAGCTTGAATATTTAGCTATGCAATCCCAAAGTTTAATCCATGTGCTCTCAAATAGCATGCTTACTCATGCAATGTAAGTACTTGCCAAAAGTAACCTAGTATCAAATCAAGAAATTGCAGTTTGAGCTAGTTTTATAAATATCAATTGTAAGAATTATTCCCAACAACAACGCCAAAATTTGTGATAATTATGGGAAGCACAAGTGTATAGTATCATAACAAGTATTAAGTGATTAAGATTAAATGTCAAACCCTCGTAGAACAATTTATAACAATTTTTTTTTTTTATAAAACTAGCTAAAAATCTCCATGTAAAAAGTAACCAAATATTTAATGAGTTTGAGCGATGATGATAAAATTAAATAGTAACTAATAATTAAAATAGCACAATGTAATAGATGTGATGTTAATTTAACATGTAAATGATTGAGAATTTGATTTTTTTGCCCTTTATAATTTTCTGTTTATGTGTCACAACAATGCTATAACCATAACAATTAGTTAACTCATAACTTTGAATATATAACACAAAAATCTGTCGATATACTATGGATACATTCTTTATTATATGTCTGTGTAAAAATTGAATAAAAGATAAAGATAAATTTTAAAAGAGTTATGTGATACAAACCTATATGTCTATAGTAAATATATTAAAAAGACTTACTTTAGTTTAATGATAACTAACACACATGATCCAATAAAAATTATAAATTCAAGTTATCGTTCAACACATAAAAAAACATATTATGATTCAAAAAATTGACCTTTGATTATGAGTAAGATTAAATATAATATTGAATAAACTAATTGACAAAACAATCACAAAGTTAATAATAGATAAACATTAATTAAATTTTGGTACTTTATCTTCTCAATTTATAGAAAATTAGTTCATAAAGATTGATATGAAAAGCACAACAATAAAAATCAATTTTTGAGCAGGAGATGAAGAAAAACAAATAAAGTAATAAACTAATACTCTTAGGTTGTCAGTCTCGGAAGGTAGACTTGTTGTAGCACTCTAGTCCTTCTCTCTGTGTTCTTCCTTCGTGCGTGAAGACTAAGATTAATCTACGATTTTCTAGAACTACTTCTTGGATTGAATGCTATAATGAGGATTGTCCTGACTTATTATAGACGAAGATCTGGGTTTTGAATTAGACATCTTCATAGTTTTGTCAACTTTTTAAATATTTGGCTTCCTTAAGCAGCAAGTTTCTAAATCTATTCTCTTTAAGTTTTGTTCTTTCCAATTCTTTAATGCACAACAATGTTTCATTTTCTGCAAAAACTAAATTAATTAGTAAAACCAAATCCAAATAATCAGAAATATATAGAAATTTAACTATTTTCACAAATCAGATTCTTAATTTTTCTATAAAAATCAGCTCAAATATATACTATTTTAACTACCAAATCTATGCAAAATTATATCACAATAGCTCTATAAAAAAGAGTTATCACCAAGTTTTAACAAAGTGAGACAAATTTTTGAATATACATAGATTCTATAAAGCTATGTTGGACATGGAATGAAGCAAATTTCGAAGCTCAGTTACTCAATGTCTTTTGGTTTGGGTTGTCAAGACCTAGAGGTAGATCTAACAGAAATACTGTATCGAACTACTGATTCTCAGAGAGAACTTGATCGCTCGGCCCAAGACTTAGTTCACAACGAAAGTATTGAACACAAATCAAAGTCATAGCCCACACGGGATGAACCTAGGTCCACATAGTGATTACGAGAATAAATATAGCAAAAAGAAATAAACTACTATGCATCATGGTCCACAATCTAACAATATTCAAATATTCATATACATACTGAAATTAAATATATAGTTCTCACCAGAAAACAAAGATGCATCTCTCAAAGAAAATAGAAGGAAGTATGAGGGTCCACCACCCAACAGTTACTTTTGACTAGCCTTACCTTTACCTGAGATGGAGAGGTTGTTGAGATAAGAGACTAATTTGGTAAACAATTTAGATTAAATGCAATGCATGTAAAACTTGTTTTACGTTTCACGTCAAAACCATGATCAATCTAAATGTTGTTACTGTGCATGTGTTTATAATCATTTTGAAACATTCTTTACAATTTCAGCAAAACAGGCTCCATGAGTCATCGATGAGGTAATCACCAAAACATCGTTGGATATATAGCTAGGTATAGTAAATTAAGCCTATGATACAATGTAGTGTGACAAAGTATAAAATTCCTACATTTGCGACGACCATTCTTATGAACTGGAGCTACAATCTCCTTGGGAATCAACTCGAAATTAGCAAATTTGTCTGAACCTACAACAGAGCCAACCATAACGAGTCCCTATCCAAATTCAAGGGGAAAAATAGGGAATGAGTCTTATACCGAAACTAGCAACCCAATTCGTAAGGAAAGGACAGATAGCTATAGACTTTGTCAAAGAGGGTAGCACCTCGATGACAAAATTTGACTAAAAAGGGTTATCACGCTCATTTGGATTCTGCCATGGATGACCGGCTCAGACACCCGAGGTCGGTTGTGGATGTCTGATCCAAGCTTGAATGACCTGTGCGGGTGCCTAAAGTCTGCCGCAAAACGTCTGATCTAAGCGCGGATGATCCTTACACAGGTTCAGGGTATACATGGTCAAGTGCTTCCGTGGTCGACTGGCCATGTATAATGGTCGACTAGGGATGAAGTTTCAAGAGGAAATCTGCAAGGAAACTCACCAGTTTTTGCCATTTTTTTGTCACCAATTTTTTTAGCTCTGCATCAACTCTAAATCTACCCAAACATTGAAGTAATAACTCATGAATTCAAGTTTCCAAGTTGAATCCATAACCAAGAAAACCTAAACTTTCAATAGGAGAGATTGGGGGAAGAAAGGATTTACCCATTAAATCTTTTCATAAAAGTTGGAGATCCAAGTGTTTCGAATTCAAATCCGACGTGCAAACTCCCTTTCACACTGAAATCCTCACATTCCTTCTCCCTCTTGTTTCTTCTCTCACAGCCGTGTATACGGGAATGAGGATTTTCCTCATTCCCTTATAATAATATTTAAAATTTTATAATTTAATTTAATATATATCATAAAATATACATTAAACACACCTCTTTTAAATTTATGATTTAACCAAACTTTAACCCGAGGCAATTCCCATATACTAAATTAATTCATTCGATTTATTTATCACATGATAACCCCTAATCTACCAATTTGATCAATTGATCAAAAATTCACATGTGGCCACAACGTGAAAAATGAGCCAACTCTAAACACATTGACCGAATATTGAGCAAACAATTTATACATAGAATTTATTATTATAAAAATAGCGGTCTTTGCATGGGTATTGTGTTTTGTGTATCATATGTGTGGAGAGCCTCTATTTCTTCTTTAATAGGTTATTTCTATTCACTCGTTCCTTGAGCTTCTTTCTAACACTTACATTTATCATTTCATGTCAAATTCATGAGAAAACATGACATTATAGTGAAGTAATATAAATAAACTTCATACATAAATAGTCCGGATGCCTTATTTGCCTAGTTGATCTTCCAATTATGGTTGCAACTGGTTAAGATCTTTCTTGACTTAATGTATGAATATCTGCCCTTTCTTCATAATCAATGTCACTAGAAAAAGGCTCAGGATTTTTTGCATTACTCTTCACATTTGGAGCAAGCTAATATGATGATATTTCCTCAAAACCACACTCAGAAATAATACCCTTTGTTTCAGAATCCATAAATTGCCAACGTTTCCTTTGAGAGTCATGATCAACAAAAATACATTCTCGAGCTTTTGGATCAACTTTAGTTCGACTATTTTTAGGCACTTGATCTTATACAAAAATTCAAAATGAGATACTTCTTTACTTGACCATGGTGTTAGCTTGAGAGTATTAAACTTAATTGTTTTGATGATGAATGATTAATTTGATAATAAGTTGTTTAAAATTTGATAATGATTAAATTGTTTATGGTTTGGTATTGAATTATTAAATTGATGATAAGTGTGTTATAACTTCATTGGAAATACCCTTAATACGAGTATTAATGTTCTAGCATTATTGTTTAAGTTCATGTAGCTAATGCTTAAGGTTTTTGGGACAAAAAAAAAACTAAAAAGAAGCATAAACTCTAGAAGAGGTCGACTAAAAAAAGCTGGGTGGTCGACTAAAATTTTGCAAAACACGGACGGCGGTCGACCTAGTGAATGTAGCTGATCAAAAGTATAAATTACAAATTGCTCTAGAAATTCTAATAAAGTGAAAGTGATCGACCAAGACACTGTATATGATCGACTGCAAAAATTACAGACTCAAATCTGTGTATTTGGAAATGCGTTAAAATGGTTGACCTAGGCGACAACAGTTGACCAGTGCAGTTGACTAGAGCAGAAAAATAGGTCGACCAGAAACTTGAAGATTTATATGTAATGGTCATATGGTGATCGACCAAAATGGTTAGGTGGTCGACTGCTCAGCAGCCTGGCTGAGAAATTTTATAAATAGAGGAAGACTCCGAATGAAAATTATCTTGAGCAAGCTATCAAAGTCGAAATACTGCCGAATTGTGTGACCACTTGAGCATTTTTTCTATTACTTAAGAGATCTCATTCCTTGTCTAATCATTGGAGATATCCATATTGAGAGTGAGGACTTGTTGTGTTAAATTTGTAAACAAACAATTTATTGTTGAGTGTGAGTGACAGTGAATCTGTTGTAAGGTAGGATTGACGCCTGCAAAGTTCAATCAGTTGTACTCGTGAGGTTGAAGTGAAATGATCTTCAAGAATGAGCCTTGAAGTGCGAACATAAGAAACAACACAATTGAATAGCTTTTGCATGCAGTTTCCTAGGAAGATTATTGTCATACAATCAAGACAAGTAAACTACAGTGAGATATGTCAACTTTCATTTAGCCATGACTTTTTTAGGTTGTATCTAAGTATGTCACTTGATGCCGAATTTCATATTTTAAGAATATGAGAAGGGTTCTTAGACATGTACCATTCCCTTGTGTCGGTTGTCTGTCCAAAACTAAATGCACTATACGCAAGTGTAGGTGTAGCAAATCAAGTAATAGTAGAAATAAAAGTTGATCCCACGAGGACAAATTTAACACAATTTATATCTAAGCAAAACAATGAAATTAGATTTGGAAAGATGATTTCGGTATTGAATAATTAGATTAAAACACAAAAAAGTAAATGAGAAAGTCAGATTATTAGAATATGACTCGGATTTAATTTTTATTTTTATATGAAATTTACTGTTATTGCTATGGGATGCTATAACAAAACAATTGAATGACTTAGAAATTACTTTTCCAATACAAGACTTCGTCGCGTTGCTTGATAATTTCTCTTAATAATTTCTTGCAAGTTCATGAAAGATGAGTATATTAGGAAATTTCATTAAATGTCTTTCTAAACATGTCATGTGTTTCAAAATAAAACGAAGTGTAAATGTTATCCTCACACAATTCAATATTGGTCTTAAATTCCTAATTACCAATAAGTATAATAGAACACAAGTATTTATTCATGCCTGTCGACAATAAATAAAATAAATATTCAAAATTCATTAAAATTATTCAACTTTAATTGTGCAACAAACTTTAGCAAAAATAACGAAGTTTACATAATTAAGTATTTTCTCCTCGAAACCAATAGAAAATTAGCCCATAACAACAAGAAAGATAATTATTAATTATGAAATTCAACATATGAAAAAGTAGAAAAATATGAAAAATCTTCTGTGTTCGTGATGTTGCGGCAAATTTTGTGCCTAGAATAGTTGCTGTAAGAACAAAAAATGGTGTTCGGAGAATTCTATTATCCCTTTGTTAGTTTTCTCTTACTGTCGTCACCAGAAAACTTCCACCATTCTATGGTCAATCTTTCTCTCTCAGGGTTAATTTTCTATTTCTTTTGTTCTTTAAAAATCGCATTGAATTTGGATTATTTCTCCTCAAGTTTTTCTTCTAAAATTTCTTCTTTTAAAGCCAGTGAGCTCTCTAGCATTTTAGCAATTTATTTCCCTCCTTATCTAGTTTTGAAAATCAAAACATCTTTTTTTTCATCCAACCCAACTTTAAAATCAAATCAGATCCCTTTTATTATGATAAATATATGTACACAACTAACTTCACCATAGCACCCTGTGTTGTAGACTCGGAGGTCAAATACATACAACATTACTCATCTGAGCTTTTTAAGCAAAGTTCACTAACTCCAAAGTTCCCTTCACATCCATGCCTGGTTTTTTGCAGAGTACATAAGAGTAAAGACATATTTGTGCAGACTTTAAGGGAAATAGTGACTGGGGTTCTTCATTAATTTTCCCTTTTATAGCCGTGACTAGGGTGTGGATGGACGTCATTTGATCATAGAATGACGACATCCTTTGATCACAGAATGACATTGTCCTCATTTTACAGAAGCGTTCCTTTTTGCAGATGTCTACACTCCTGCAATATTCAATGTCTATCGCAGATCCTTTGATCGAAACAATGACGTCCTTTGATTTGCAGACACATTCGAAACTCCTACACTCCTACAATTTTCATTGTTCCTCATGGATCATTTGATCCAAACAATGATGCTCTACACTATACTTATCCATCGCAGATGCACCCCTTCCTGCAGATACTCATTTTCAACATATTTCAATCTGAACGATGACATTTTATTCATTTTACTTATTCGCAGTGGATGTGTTCCTTTCCATATATACTAAATTTTAGTGTACTTCAATCCGAATGATGACGTTTTACTCATTTCACTTATCCATCGCAGAAGCGTTTCTTTCCTCGAATACTCATTTTCAGCATACTTCAACTTGAACGACAATGTGTTACTCATTTTACTTATTTGTCGCATAAGCGTTCTTTTCCATAGATACTCTTTTTTTAGCGTACTTCAATCTGACAAGGACGTTTTACTCATTTTACTTATCCACCATGGATGCGTTCCTTGCCATAGTACTAGTTTTTAGCATACTTCAATCTAAACGATGATGTTTTACTCATTTTATTTATCCACTGTGCATGCATTTCTTTCTACAGATTCTCTTCCTTAGTGGATACTTCAATTCAATGTGACGTTTTACCCTTCAACTTATCCACTGTGGATGCATTCCTTTCTACAGATTCTCCTCCTTAGCGGATATTTCAATTCAACGACGATGTTTTACCTTTCTTGTTATCCGCCACATATGTGTTCCTTTCCATGAATTCTCCTCCTTAGTGGATATTTCACTTCAACAATGACGTTTTATGCAATACTCGAAATTTTCACGATTAATTATAATATGATAATTTAGATTTAATAGATTAATTATTGTCACAAGTTATGAATTTTAATGCAAAAAATTAAAATATTAGAATTATTGAATAAATATTGAAATTAGGGAAGTTAAAATAAATAATTTATTTTATAGATAATAAAATAAAATAGGAGTTATTGAGGAATTAAGAAAACCAAATAAGTAGAATTAGAAAAGAATATTGTGTAATAATTCACGATTAAGGTACGTTTAAATAGTTGGTTTAATAATTTATGCTGGTGGAACTTAGGAAATATTGTGTAGGGTGAGTGAATACAATAAGAGCTGGTGAATGAGGCTTAGGAATAGCTGAGATCAATATGGATAGAGAAAGATGCTCCATGAAAGTGTTTGATACAGAAGGACGTTAGACCATTGGATCGGTTTGGAGGAAGGAATGTGGATCATTGGATCTAAGAAAAAGATGCTTCCACAAGAGTTTGATGTTGTTTAGGTATGGGAGAGTGTTGGACCAAAGGATTAGATCAGCCAGAGGAAGTTGGACAGTTAGATTTAGGAAAGATTCTTTAGCGGTAGCATTTGATGCTGCTCAAACATAGAAGAGTGTTGAACTGTTTGATTTAGTTTAGCAGAAGAAGTGTGAGTTGTTGGATTAGGAAAATATTGTTCCACAAAAGAGAAAGATGTCATTTGGGAGCATTAAGTAAGTTAGAAATGTCATTGTTTTAGGTTATAATGTGTTTCTATGGATATGTTCATGTCTGCGACATTGTTTAATGTGTTGAAAACGTCGTCGTTAAATTTAATGAGTTCGTAGTCTGCGGGAGCTTTAGCGTTTGTGGATGGATTTTAGCGATAGATTAGTACATGTGGTAGACAGTGAATCTTTGGATTGAGGTTTTCGCAGGAGCATTGGCTTCCGTGGAAGTATTCTTGTTCGCTGTTGCTTTGGCAATTGCATATATGAGTTTTAAGGCTAATGTGGTTGTTGGTCATTGGTTGACCGGGTTTTTGCAGACGTCTATTGTGGTTGTTCCTGCCTCTGCTGTAGCTCGAGCATGTTTAATTTTAGGTAGTTTTCCAAAAACTTGCAAGCTACGTTTTGACCTTTTGACAGTTTAGGAAACAATAAAGTTTAGAGGCAATTTTATGAGATTTTATCCTGTGAATCTTTTTGTTTTTAGCTCTATAAATAATAGTGTTTGGGTCGATACCATAATCACCCGAGAACCCCAAGATGTAGGAGTTTCTATGTAGCTCGAGGGTGAATTTCTTCTTCAAGTTTCTGAAGGTAGGTTGCCACTGTAAGGTTCGATATTGTTTCTTAGACTGTATAGTGTTAAAGTTATCCTTTGGTTAATCAACTCTTGTTTGTTTTAAGCGAAGTCAAATGTTGAAGGAAGTTTAACAGTCTGACCTCCATAAGAAATCCAAGTAAGTGATGTTGCATGTGTTTGACCTTTGGCCTGCATCACAAAGGCGCTAGGGTGTCTTATGTTATGATAATTGTTTTTTCCATGTGATCAAAGGTGTGTTTTTATTGACTGTTAATATGGTTCTTTGTTTGAGATATATGACGATGACTTGATTGTTTTAATGGTAATATGATTCTCTGTTTAACATATGTGATGATGACTTAACTGTTTCCATGTATGTTGTACTGTTGAATAGTGTGTTACGAGAATGTGTTTACTGTTATGTTCATGCATGATAGTTTATGATCATGTATTATGTATATTGCACGCATTATGTTTTTTAAGAGAAGAATGAAAACGATTTACATGCATAATTTTTCCATGTAAGAAAGACAAAATAGAATTTAAGACACAAAGGATTGAGGAAAGGTTGTCCCAAAGGTTGGTCCTATAGGGGATAAGCCCTTTAGCTCGGTTAGATCAACACTTGGTTGGAGTTCACCAAGTGGTTGTGCATTGAGTACACAACACCAATGAAGGTCCCGGTAAGGATGTTTGTCTCGCTGAAATTCACGAGACTTAGTGTTGTGTTTCTCATAGCCGCGCCTACTCTTCCCGTAAGAATCTCGAAAAAGGTTGCGAGGTAGTTAAAAGAAAAGGAAAGAAAAAAAAAAAGGAAAGACATGATTTTGCAAAACTACATTGTATAGTCATGTTTTATGTTATACATCTCTTACTAAGCGTTAAGCTCATAGTTTGAACTTTGTGATGTAGGTAGTGATGAATTTTTTGAGGAACATGATGAAAGAATTAATGAATAGTGCGGTTGAATAGGAATTCTCATGGGCAAAGCTAGAGCATTGTCAAAGCGAAGTTGACCCGTGGGTGATGATTTGAAGAAAACAGAAAAAAAAAGACTTTGTATTTAATTATGTTTTTATTAGTTGGATTTTAGTTTGAATTATTTCTACTTATATTTATGATGATTTTTACTACGTTGAATTTAAAAGATATTACTGTGTATGGTTTTAAAGAAACCATTTTTATGTATGATGTATTTTTTTTTAAAAAATAGCAAGAAAAAGAGATTTAACGCTTCAGGGTGCTACATTTTACCCTTCTACTAATCCATTGCAGATGTGTGTTTTTTTTTTTTTGTGGATACTCCTCATCTGCATACTTCCATTCAAATGAGGACGTTTTACTCATTTACTTATCCGTTGTGGATGCTTTCCTTTTTGTCGATCCTCATTATTTGCAGATTACTTCAACTCAACGAAAACATTTTACTCATTTACTTATCTGCTGTGGATGTGTTCCTTTCCGCGGATCCTCATTATTAGCATATTACTCCAACTCAATGGAAACGTTTTGCTAATTTCTTATCCATTGCAGATGAATTCATTTTCACGAATCCTCATTATTAGCATATTACTTCAACTTAACAGCAACATTTTACTCATTTACTTATCCGCCGTAGATGCATTCCTTTATGTGGATCCTCATAGAGTCTGATTCTCTATCGTCTATCAATATCCACTAGATAAAATATTTTGAACCATTTATCTCAATTCAAACAAACAATAAAATAGTAAGTTTAACAACAAGGAGACCATCATGTACTTTGTTGCAGAGTGTGTGTGTGTGTGTGTGTGTGTGTGTGTGTGTGTGTGTGTGTGTGTATTCCTGGTCACTACACACACAATGGATTAATTCAAGTTCTACATTCTATAATTCAAGTATCTTGCATGGTATGAAAAACCTAAGAAAGGCAGTGGAAAGTGAGCAGTGCATCTATACAGGCAACAAGATGCATTCACATGTAGAAACTATTAGCACATGCATTTGGATTTTTAGTAGTAGTTTCGAATTCAGTATAGGAAAGACATTTTATATTCCTATTTTTTCTAGAAATTTAATTTTTATATCAAGACTTGTACCTTCATATATTCCTTTAAATTTTTAGATGTAAACTTTAGTTTATTTTACAATTATGATCTTGTTGAGAATTATATATTGTTTGATGATTTTTTCTCTCTTGAGTTACAAAGTAATGTTACTCATAATGCTATCCATGTATATACTAGCGACAAAAGATGTGTTACAAATGATAATTCCTCTAATCAATGGTATCATAGATTGAGACATATATCTATAGAGAGAATTAAAAGATTATTAACTGACAACGTGCTTAGTGCTTTGAATTTTATTGATTTTGACACTTGTGTGAACTACATTAAGGATAAGCCAACAAACAAGATTAAGAAAGGTATAAAGAAAAGAACTAACATATTTGAGAAGATAATATTCAGATATTTCTAGTCCAGATGTGGATTTGTATGGTCCTAGATACTTCATCTCTTTTAAGGCTTGTAAAGCTGAAGCAGGAAAATAATGCAGTAAGCAAATAAAGATCAAGAGAACTGATAAAGGTGGAAACACTATGGTGACAAGCACTTGGTTCATTTGCAAAGTTTCTTTAAGAGCATGAAATTGATGCTCAATAAACTATGTCTTGTTTTCTAAACCAAAATAGTGTAACTGAAAGAAGAAATCAAATATTATTGAATATGGTGAGGAATATCCGTAGTAGCTCCAAATTTTTGGATTTCTTGTAGACAGAGGCTTTCTTATAGACAATTGTATTTATAATATTATTAAATCAAGTTCTAACTAAGGATCTCTCTAAGACGTCTTTTGAGTTTTGGAAAGGTTGGAAACCAAGTTTACAATATATACGCAAATGGGGATTTCTATAAGGTAAGGATATATAATCCACAAGATAGTAAACTAGGCCCAAAGACTATTAATGGATATTTCATTGGATATGCCAAGAAGTTTAAGAGTTATAGATTTTATTGTTCATCTCATAGCACTAGAATTGTGGAATTAGGAAATGTCAAATTTCTTAATAATCACTTAATTAGTGAGAGTGATCGTTTTCAAGATGTTGTTACTAAAACAAATCACTTGATGTTGAACCTTTTAACTCAAGTGATAGATTGATTATTATAAATAACACTCAAAATCAAATGAGTGTTGAACAATCAATCATTGAAGCTCCATAAGCTGGTGGTAATAATTGAGTAGATAAAAATCTTGAAGAAATACAAAAAAAGTTGTTGATCAACCAATTGAACAACATATTTCTCAAGAAAATGTGAAAACGAAATTAAAGATATCAACTAGAAAAAAGAACTCAATAGTGTCTAATGATTATTTTGAGTATTTACAAAAATTGGACTATAATATAAGCGCTAAAAATGATCATGAAATGTTTTCACAAGCTATAAATTGTAAGGAATCAAACTTATGGTATGATGCTATGAAAGATGAGATGAATTCTATAAGTTCTAATAAAGTTTAGGATCTTGTTGAGTTGCCCGTTGGTGTAAAAGCCATAGAGAGTAAATGGATCTTTCAAACCAAGAAAGACTAATTAGGCAACATTGAGAGATATAAAGTTAGACTCGTAGGTCAAAGATTCACTCAAAAAGAACGAATCGACTATTAAGAGACTTTTTCTCTTGTATTTAAGAGAAATTCTCCTCACATCATTCTAGTACTGGTTGCACATTTTGACTAGCAAATAGATGTTAAAATGACATTTCTAAATAGAGATTTAGAGGGAAAGGTTTATGTGAAATAACCTGAATGATTTTTCTCCAGTGAAGGTGTGATAGAAATTTGCACTAATAATTTTATGTGTAATATGAAAATTTTAGAATTTAAATGATATAATTATTGTCATAATTGATGAATTTTAGTCAAAGATTAAATATAGAATCTATTTTAAGGCAAGTTATGGAATTTTGAAAGCGGGAGTGAAAGATTTTATGTTTATAAAAAATATAAGATTTATTAAGTAAATTAAGGAATTAAGAAAGCAGGTGCAAAAGGAAATTGAAAAGAATAAGGTATAATGTTTGCTGAAGAATTTTTTTATTAAGGAAAGCTGGGCGTGATAGAATTAGGAAAAATATTGAGTAATGCATTAGGGTAAGGGTGCATGTGGAAGTGTTTGGATCCACAGGAACATTTGTGTCGCAGAAGTTAGTTGTCCACGAAGGAATTGTATACATAGCCGGCAGTTATTGATGGACAGTATAGGGTAGTATTCGTAGAAATGTTAAGATCCCCGTGAGTGTAGGTGTCGGCAGAGAAGTTGGAATCTGCAAAAGTGTTTATATCTGTTGAATGGATGGTGTCGTTTTAAGATAAGAAACGTATCTGTAGAAAGGAATGCGATAGCGACAAATAAGTAACGAGGAAGAAACGTTGTTGTTTAGATTTAAAAATGCATGCACAGAAAGAAATGTGTTTGCGTTGAACAGTGGAGTTGCGGAAAGGAAAGCATCCATAGAAAGACATGTATCCATGGAAGGGAATGTGTGCACGGTGGATAAGTAAAATGAATAAAATTTCATTGTTTAGGTTGAGAATCCATTGATGACGAGGATCTGTGAAAGGAATGCGTCTGCAGCGGATAATTAAGGTACATAATATCGTTGTTTGGATCAAGGATTCGGGAGGAACAATGCGTATTGCAGGAGTGTAAGCACCCATGAAAAGGAACGCGCCATGCAAATCTAAGAAATGTTGTCCTTTAAGGATCTTTGAAGAATAGTGAATATCATGTAGACGTTGGCATCCATGGAAGCATGATGTCCGCAGAATCGTTGGCATTCGCAAGAGAGATATTTATGAAAAATGTGTATGTGGCAGATAGCAATTGACAGTTAAATTTGCGAAAGAGTTACTAGTTGCAAAAAATGGTAGAATGCCATGGGAGGAGGAAAACAAGTGGACGTTTGCAGCGAAAGCCTACGTGTCTGCTGTAACTGCAGACAGATTCAAAACATGATTTTTCACAAAATCCACAAGCTAAGATTTGATTATTGGATTAATAAGGAAAGAATAATTTTAAAAGTGTGTTATTTGTGAGATTTCTTCTGTAGGATTTTTCAATCTTGACAGTTTATTAATATGAAGGTTACAGCCAAAACCCTATTCACTCTTGAGTCATGAAGTCGGGTAGAATCTCTCTCAAGCTCTCTAAAGGTATGTTTCTATAGATTGAGATTTCAAGAAAGTTCATGGATGATGGTGATGAACTATAAAATAATGAAGCTATTGTTAAGACTTTGAAATAGAGTTTAATTGTTAACGTTCCATTCTTTTCTTATGATTAACCCATTTCCGTTTTTACTCTCAAGGGATGTAAAACGTGTTGGAACAAAGAAATTTGATACTGTGACTGAATAGACTTCGATAAGAACGGTAAGTGATGTTTGCATATGTTTGGCCTTTGGCCTACATCACAAAGAAGTTAGGATTATTTTGATGTTTGTAGCAATTTGGTTGTGATTTTATTTTGCTCGAGGATATGTGGTTTGATGGTATATGTTGCTCTATTTGTGATTTCTGAGGATATGTTATATTGTTGGATAATTTCCTATGTTTTATTGACTCGAGAATGTGCTGGTTCAGGTTACTATTATGACGTAGAATTGTTGATTTATGATTTTTTTTACTGTTTATGTTGAGACATTGATTGAAGATATGTTTATTGTTTCTGTATTGTTTATGTTGAGATATTGATCGAGAATATGTTTACTGTTATTATGTTTTTTCAAAAGAGAACAAAAATAATTTTCATGCATATGTTTAAAGAATAAAACAAAAACAAACATACATAAAGAAGTATACGAAAGGTTTAGGATAGACTGTCCCAAAGGTTGTACCTATAGGGCATAAACCCATTTGTGAGGAATGTCATGGGCTTCGACAAAAGTTGCGAGGTCTTCATGCATAAGGGACTCAACAAAGCCCGCGAGGTTGTAGTGCATTAATGTACGTGATAGCTAATGGAGGTCCACAAAGGTTGGGACTGTCTCGACAAAGGTTGTGAGATGTAAGTGGTGTGTGGCCCATAGTCGTGTCTACTCTCCTCTTAATAGAAAAAAAAATGAAAAGAATGAAAGAATGAAAGAAAAGAAAGAAAGAAAGACCGACAAATGAAATTATATGTTTTTACAAAAAATTGCATCTCATACTCATGATTTATTTATGTTATGCATATTTTACTGAGCATTAGGCTCATACGTAAACTTTTTGATGTAAGTGATGATGATTTTATTGAGGAACCTAAAGATGTGAATGAATGATAGATGAAGTTGATGAATAATTCTCATGGGTGAATCTACGCTGTTGTTGAAACGAAGTTAACCCATGAGTGAAGATTTGAGGAAAACGAATTGAAAAAGAAAGGTGTTTTTTTAAAAAAATTTTATTATGCTTTTAATTGTTTGTATTTAAGTCAAAATATTTTGCAAATATTTATGTTTATTTTATGTGGGGTTTTCTATGTTCAGATTTTTAAATGAGATTTCTTTAAGACTTCCGCTGTGATAGTTTCAAAGGCATGGTTTTTATGAATGAATTTATATGGATTAAAAAAAGGATGGCTAGAAAAAAGATTTTATGCTTCGGGGCATTACAAAAGGTGACATTTAGTTTGCAAACTTAACAAATCCATATTTGGATTGAAACAAACTTCTCTTCAATGGTATTTAAAATTTCATGATATTATTTTTTCATTTTTTTTTGTAGAGAATATTATGCCTCCATGTATATATGTAGATATTATTGTGTTTACTACTAATGACAAAAGATTATTATATAAGGTTAAACGATTTCTTTCTCAAAACTTTGATATGAAGGATATGAATGATACATCCTATTTTATATGAATTAAGATACATAGAGACATATTTTGAGGTATTTGGGGTCTGTTTTAGGGAACCTATATCAATAAGGTTTTAGAGAAATCCAATATCAAAGATTGTTCATCTAGTGTAGCTCCCATTATGAAGGGTGACAGGTTTCATATGAACTAGTAATCAAAGAAAGATTTTGAGAGGGAGCGAATGAAGAACATTTCATATGCTTAAGTTGTTTGAATCCTTAAGTATGCTTAAGTTAGTACAAGACCTCAAATTACATTCACAATATTAATGTTATGAAGATATTAGAGGGATCTAGGTATAGACCACTGGGTAGCTGCAAAGAAGTTGATGAGGTAACTTTAAGGGGACCAAGAACTACACGCTTATACTTTGATTCAGACTTTACTGGTTGTGTTGATTCATTAAAAAAAAAATCTAGATACATTTTTATGTTTGATGGTGGAGATATGCATGGAGGAGTGCAAAGCAATCATTCACTGCTACATCTACTATAAAAGCTAAGCTCGTATCATGTTTTTTTTATGTGCACATTTATTTTATGGATGAAGAGTTTATGGATGAAGAGTTTTCATCCATAAACTCTTCATCCATAAAAGCTAAGCTCGTATCATGTTTGATTTATTTATATATAAAATCTAGATACATTTTTATGTTTGATGGTGGAGTTATGCATGGAGGAGTGCAAAACAATCATTGACTGCTACATCTACTATAAAAGCTAAGCTCGTATCATGTTTGTTTTTTTTATGTGCACATTTATTTTTTTTTATGTGATGTTTTCTCATGTTTGTTTTTTTCATGTGCACATTTATTTTAAGAAACATTAATAAAGTTTGAACCTAGAATAACCATAGAGTTTATCTATTAAGTTATATGGGCTAGTGGTTAAGGAACGTGATACATTGTGATATATGAAAGATAATATATGAATTTGAGAGGACTTATTGCTATAATTCATGTATTTAGTTTCTTAGTAAGGAAAATGATGGGAATGTGGATCAACTGGAGAATGTTAGAAATTGTATATTTTATAAGGTTTAAATTTTCATAAAATTTAATGGTCTATATTAGTGATAACCTATCATTTAATTATCACAACCTTTCGCTCGTGTTCTTTAAAGTGACACATACATTGGAGACACTCTTTGATAGAATGTAATATTCGAAAAATTGTCATTTATGATTTCATGTAAAAGATGGTATTTTAGTTTGAAAAGGTGGATAAATTAATGATTTGGATTAATTTGAAATTGTTATTTGGATGGTAAAATAAAGTGAAATCCTAAGGGTAAAGATATGTTGGTATGAAAATTGAGGTTTTAGTGATGTTGCGACGTCTAGAAGAGAAGGTGGATGTCCGGAATTTTGACTATTCTCGGGGAAAATTTTTGGACGTAAGGTATAGACATCTGGATGAGCATATGAAATTAGATTGCTCTCGGGTAGTTTTTGCAGCAACCAAACTTTAAATATCAGTCACCCAATTCAATGCAAAATTGAGACTTAGTAGCTTTAGAGTTGTTTTGCGGTCGTCCGAAAGTTAAGTAGCAGTCGATCAAAAAATGACAAATGGCTCAAAAAACTTTTGGAAGATAGTGTGTCATGCTATCGTAATTCATCTTATTTGCTGTCATATTTATTAAGAAGGATGAAGGGAAGTTGGAAACCTCATTTACACTTGGAAACACAATGAATAAATGTAATACCTGGATTTTTTGTACAAATAGTTTTAATTATGAAATGCAATAAATTAGAATTTAATAGATTAATTATTGTCACGATTTATGAATTCAATGAAGGATTTAAAATATTAGAATTTATTAAATAAGTATTGGAACTAGGAAGGTTAAAATAAATGATTTTATTTTATGAATAATAAAATGAAATAGGAATGATTAAAGAAATAGGAAGCCAAATATATTAGAATTAGTAAAGAAATAATGAGTAATAATCCACGGTTAAGGAAAGATTTAAGTGTTGTTTTAGTTATTTTATATTTTAAATTAAGGAAATACAGTGTATGAAGACTAGATGCAATAGGAACCATTGGATGATGCTAGACCATAGGATTTGATTAGCGGAAGAGACATAGATCGTTAGATTTAAGAAAGATTCTTCCACAAAAGAGTTTAGATGCTGCTTGGACGCAAGAGATTGTTGGATCGTTGGATTTAGTTTAGTGAAAGAAATGTGAGCCATTGGATTAGGAAAAGATTCTTCTGAGGAAGGGAAAGATGTCATTTGGGAGAGTTAAGTAAGTTAGGAATGTTGTCTTTTTACATTTTAACGTGTTTATTCGACTTCGTTTATGTTTGTGGTAGTGTTTTAAGTGATGAAACAACATCATTTGGTTTATTGAGTCTCGGTGATTAGTGTAAGTGCGAAAGTGTTCGCTTCTATGGATAGGAAGGTGTTCGTGACAAGTTTTGGTCTATGTGAAACATTGTCGTTAGATTTAATGAATTTACAGAGATGTTGGAGATTCCACGGAAGCATTGGCTATCGCAGAAGTGTTGGCATTTGGAATTGCTTTAGCGACCACAAATGTAAGTTTTAGGGCTGACGTGGCTATTGGCCATTGGTCGAGCAGGTTGTTGCGGACATTCACAGCTACTGTTCGTGCATCCGCTGTAGCTTAGACATGTTTTATTTAAACTAGTTTTCCAAATTCTTGCGAGGTATGTTTCGATCCTTGGACTGTCTTGAAAACCCCAAGGATGAAAGAAGCCTTCTTGCAAGCTCTTGGGTGAAACTTTCTCCTAGGTTTCTCAAGGTAGGTTCTCCACTGTTTAGTTCCCGAAGTAGTTTTTGACCATGAGTAATGTTTAGAGTAATTCTTTTAGTAACTGACTCTTTGTTTATTTAATGGAAAAGTTAGCATTAAGAAAGAGTTTAGGATAGTTAGTCTCTACTAAGATTTTTAGGTTAGAGATGTTTTGTAATATCCGATTTCCCGTAATGGAATTAAGTAAAGATAATTGAAAAATTATTGAGGATTTATTTGATGGCAAATTAATTGGAAAACCGAATCGAAGAATTTAAATTGGACTGATAATTATCATCTAGAAATATTAGGAGTAAATCATGAATTGAAATTGGGTCGAAAATAATTAAATGATGAATTTAATTGAATGAAGGAGAATTATTAAAAGAAGAATTTAATTTAGTAAGATGGGGATTAATTAAAAGATATGTTAAATGAAATTTAAAGTAAAATAAAAGAAGAAATATTGGGGAAATGACGGCGTTTTGTAAAATGGAAATGCATCGGCAGATTGTGTTGTTCTGGTTGCATGATTTTGGTGTTGGTCCGGTCGATAGTCACGTTCCGGTTGCATAGATGTCAACCAGACCTGAAGGATGCCGACATAATTGTTTGTACTAAATGCTCCTCTAACTTCTGCCTACTTCTCCATGTCGTGGCAGCTGTTGAAGGAGTGGAAAATGCCTATAAATAGACAATGAGATTGAAGGGAAAAATCACAAAGGAAGGAGGAGAAGAGAAGTGAGGTGTGGAGAGGGAAAGAAGAGTGAGAAAGAGAGAGAGGAGAAATTGAAGGGTAGGAAATTAGCGTGAAGGAAATTGGGGATAAGAGTGAAGAAATAGGCGGGAAGGAATTACGGAACGCCTCTTGGATTTTATTGGTAACGATTTGCGTTTCTTAAATTTATTAGTAGAATTAGTTGATGACTATTAGTCCCTAATATTATTATTATCGAGCTATTATTTTAGAAATAGTATTTCTATTAGTGGTGTAATTGTACTGTGTAAGTAAGTTCTGTCTGGGAGACTGGTATTTAAGTGGACCGTTGTGACCCTCCAGTCTTTCCTGTGAACTTACTTGTAGAAGATATTCTGTTTAAGGAGATTGCCAAGGGTATTCTTTATTGGGAATATTCCTGATAGGTACTATCCACGATTAACAAAAGAGATAAAATAATACATAATGGTACAAAGTTAGGATTATAATTAATAAGTAAATATTATTTTGAAGGTATTAATGAGAGAAAAGATAAATAGTTAAACACGCTAAGGAACGAGGGAGAAATCTTTAAATGTAAGAAATAGGATGTGGTGGCCAGAAAAGGCCCTGCATCATGGGACTATTTTTATTATTTTGCACTGTATACTTTGAGGATTGTTAGGAAATAGTTGTTGTGAACTGTATAATCTGAGGACTGTTATGAAATAGGTGTGAACTATCATTCATGCATCATGATAGGACTTATGAAATGTGACATGCATTGCATGATAAATAAAATGAATGAAAAGGGAAAAGGGGCGTTTGAGGGTTCGGGAGAGAGGGTGATGGTCGTAGGTGTGAATACCCCTGATGGAAACCTCCACTCATGTAGAAGATGGAGTTGGTTACTCCACACCGACCAACAGATGTATCTTTGCTCTTAGTCTTCAAACGTCAGACAGAGATTGATGACGGTCGTAGGTGGAACACCCTTGATGGAATCTTGCACCCATGTAGGGATGGAGTCGGTTAGTCCACACTTAACAATAAATGTAAAGAAAATGTAAAGGAAATGATGAAATGAAAAGGAAGAAAAGATAGGTTCTTTTCTGGAAAACGACTACATAAGCATAAATATTATATTCTATTTCTTGCTGAGCATTAGGCTCACTGTATTACCCGTAATGCAGATGATATCCATGTGGAGGAGGAGACATTACCAGAGGAGAACTTGGGTTATCAATTGGACTTGACCTAAAGAGTTATGGCTCAAGAAGAATAAATGAGTTGTTTTTAAATGCTGGTTTTATTTTGATAATAATTTGTGAAATAATGCATTGCTGAATTACTCTAAAGGTTTTGAATAAACTCTTTTATTAAAATATGTTTTGAAGTTATTTCCGCTTAAATACTCTGATAAAGTTTTAAATTGCATGTCTTCAATTAAATAAAAGAAAAATTTTAATTATGGCTC
This sequence comes from Begonia loranthoides, assembly GCA_022433065.1. Taxonomy (NCBI): domain Eukaryota; kingdom Viridiplantae; phylum Streptophyta; class Magnoliopsida; order Cucurbitales; family Begoniaceae; genus Begonia; species Begonia loranthoides. Next base: position 3,587,848 of record CM039476.1, read on the forward strand.
GAAATAAAAACAAATAAAAAGATTTTAAAAACGTGGGGTGTTACATGTTTTGCTTGTGTTTGGCCTTTGGCTTGATCATAAAGTGCTTGGCTGGAGTAGAAATTATGTTCTTGTAACACTCAGAGATTTTTACAAATAGTAGAATTAAGTAATACGAAGATCGAGAATTTCATAGAATAATTATTGATAATTGGAGAATTTTAATGAATGATCTAAAGAGTAGAATTGCTAAATAAGCATTGAAAATTAAGAAAGTTAAAATAAAGGGATCAAAACACTAGAACTACTAAATAATTATGTAAACTAGAATGAAGGAGTTAGAAATTACCATTTAGTGATGGAAATTAAGAAAGACTATATAATGAAGTTTATTTTATAGAAGATAAAATAAAATAAAATAAAATAAGAACTATTAAGGAATTAGGAAAATTAAACATAATAGAATTAGTAAAGAGAATTCATGGTTAAAGTAGAGTTTAGATTGTTGGGTTAATAATTTATGCGGAGCAATTTAGAAAAGGATTTAAGTAATAAGTTTAATAATTTAATTATGGAAATTAAGTAATATAAGGGCAGGATGATCGGATGTTGCAGGAGCTGTCGGATGAGAGTTATTAACGGTTGTGATTGTTTTGGAAGGAGAAAGTTTCCTCGCGGAAGTGTTTCCGCGAATGGATGCTTAGTCGTAGAATCGGTTTAGCGGACGATGTGCAACTCATTGGATTAAGGGAATAGATATTCCCACGAAAACCAAAGATTCCTTCCAGGAGTGTTTTATACCGTTGGATTTAAAAGAGGAAACTGGGTGAAGCAGCCGTTGGATAATTTGGGCGGAGTGAGGATCTTAAGTGGAACAGTGTTGTTTGAGTTGGTAGTGTCTCGGATAATGACATTTTAGCGGAAGTATTTGCTTCTGCAGATGGATTGGTGTCTGTAAATAAGACTTTAGACGGTGTGAAATGTTGTCATTTGGTCCAATGAGTTAGATTTACCAATAGATTAAAACATGTGCCAGACGGTGAGCCTCTAGATTGAGGTTCCTTTGGAAGCCAACGCTTCCACAGCAGTGTACCCGTCCGAGATTGCTTTAGCGATAGCGAATATAAATTTCTAGCTCTCTTGTTGTTGGTTTTGCATCCACTGTAGCTCGGGCGAGTTTTTTTAAATAGATTAGTTTCAGATTTCATGCGCACTATGAGTTGATCATTGGATAGTTTAGGAAACGATGAGTTCATGATACGTTTTTCATAGGATTCACTCCACGTAGCTCTTTATTTATAGGTCTTTAAATAAGATTTGTTTGATGGAAACCCTAGTTATCTTAGTAGCCGCGAGATGAGAGAGCTTCTCTCTAACTATCGAGTTGGCCTCCCTCTAAGGATTTTCATGGTAGGTTGCTCCACTATTTGTATTCCGTAGTTTTGTTTGACAGTGAATAAGGTTTATGAGTATTCTGTAGTTTCATAAGCTGACTCGTGGTCTATTTAAAAGGGTATGGATTACATATAGGATTGTTTGAGAGAAGGAATAGAATCGTCAACCCTTCGCGAGGAATCCAGGTAAATGATGTTTTGTTATGTTTGGCCTTTGGCCTACATCACAAAGACGCTAAGGTATGTGCTTTCATGTTATATAGTGATGCCTTCGAATTATACTGTTCAAGGATATTATTTGATGTTATATTGTGATGCCTTTGGGACATTGTTTGAGGATAGTATGATTGTTACAGTTTATGTATACATTTTACATGGATATGTTGGAGGATAGGCTTGATGGGTTTGTTGATGTTGAGGATTTGATGCTTTGTTTTACTGTGTTGTTTTGCCGTGTTTACTTTATGAAACAAGGATATGATGATAAATGTTAGGTTATTTACAACTCATATATATGTACATGTTGACGATTTGTTATAGTTACGAAATGGTTTTGTTGATGATGATATATGCACTCAAAGATTTTTGGAAAGGTTGGTTGATAATATATGATGCTTTTCTTGTGAGTCTTGAGGATATGATTATTGTTAGGTTTATGTTACTCTGTCTATGATGCCTACAGCTTGTTGATCAAGGATTTGTTATGTAATGCTTGTAAATTTATGTAAGAGATGTTAAACCAGTTATTATGTCATGAATATGTGGACTGATATCATGTTGTTCGAGGATGTGCTTAAACAGTTATCATGTATCATGTGCATTCTATGCATAACATTTTTCAAGAATGTAACGAAAACGATTTACATGCATATGTTTAAAAAAAAATGAGTTGGCTGTTTCTCATGAGATTGACCAAATGGTGCCAACTAAATAAACCTAAATGATCATTACGGGCGGGGTTTGAGTTGGCTATCCCACTTGAGGTAGATCTAATGGTGCCACTCTCCCTTAGACTGATGTCCTAAACGATCGGAATGTAAAGTGAAAGAAAAGAAAATACATGGTTTTAAGTGTTGTATGTTACATGTTGCATTTCACAGTTATGTTATATGTTACATATTTTGTGTTATGCATCTCTTGCTGAACATTTAACTCATAGATAAACTTTTTGATGCAGGTAATGATGGAGATTAAAGACCATGATGAAAGAATTTTTTGATAAAGCAATTGAAGAGGAATTTTCATGGGCGAAGCTAGAGCATTGTCGAGGCGAATTTGACCGTGGGTGAGAATTTAAGAAAAGATTAATTTAATGGTGTAAACTCTTGTTAAGATTTATTTATGTTAGTTTTAAAAAGAAAACATTTATAAATGCTTTTGGTTATTTTAAAAGATAGGTTTCACTACGTTTAACTTTGATTGAGTTTTCATAAAGACTTTTACTGCATGGTTTTAAAAGAGTACGAAAATATACTTAATAAAGGTTGAGTTTTACTATGCTCTGATTTCAAAAAAAGTTTTCTGAAAGACTTGTGTTGTACGTTTTTCTATAGGACCCAATTTTCTATGAATGTAATGTTTTTTTAAAAAAAAAAATTTTAATGCTATAGGTCGTTAGCGTTTTTCTGTGATGCTTAGGGGCTATTGTTCGAGGATATCATGCATGCTGATTGTTTACTATTTACTGCTCATGTTGTGATATTATTTGAGGATATGATTTCTATTGGTTGTTGATCAAGGAGATGTTTTGTTGATAATATGATGTGTGCCTATGAATTGTTGAGCGATGATGTGATTATTGTTTGCTTATTATTCATATTGAGATGTTGATCGAAGATTTGTTTACCGTATGTTCATGTATGTTAGAATGTTATCATGTATCATGTATGTTCCTTGCATCATGTTTTTTAAGAAAAGAACGAAAATGGTTTACATGTATACATTTTTATGTAAGAAAGATAGAAACAAAATTCAAGATATGAAAGAAAGAACACAAAGGGTTGAGAAAAAGTTGTCTCAAAGGTTGGTTGTATGGAGGATAAGCTCGTTAGCTCAGTTATGCAAGGCCTTGGCCAAAATTTACAAAGTGGTTGTGCATTGAGTGCTCAACACTAATGGAGGTTTCGATAAAGGGGATTGTCTCGCCAAAGTTCACAAGACTCAGTGGCATGTTTCCCATAGCCGTGCATATTCTTCCCTTAAAAATCTCGACAAAGGTTGCAAGGTCTTTAAAATAAAAGGAGAAAAAAAGAAAGAATAAAAAACAAAAAGACATGTTTTTAAGAAAGTGCATTGCATGCTCATATTATATGGTGCATCTCTTACTGAACGTTAGACTTATAGTTTAAACTTTGTGATGTAGGTAATGATGAAATTATTGAGGAACATGAAGATAGAAACATTTGATAGCGCAGTTGAAGAAGAATTTTCATGGGCGAAGTTAAAGCATTGTTGAAGCGAAGTTGACCTGTAGGCGAGAATTAAAGGAAACTAGGATTTTAATAACGAGTTATAAAGCTTTTTTACTCAAAGATATATTTATTATTGTTAGGATTTAAGTAAATTTTTTTTATAAATGCTTATGTTTATTACATGATGAGTGTTATTACGTTTTATTTTAATAAATTTTCGTTGAGACTTCCACTGCATGGTTTTAAAAAGGTACGAAAGGATATTTAATTAAAATTGAGTTTTACCAAGTTTTGATTTTAATAGAGATTTATTTTAAAGACTTTCATAATGTATGGTTTTAAAGGCGCAAATTTTATGTTCGATGTATTTAGAGAACAAAAAAAAAAGAAAATTTTTTTAACGTCTCATACAATAAATTTAGCGGTACCTTATGAGTCAAGTCACCACTTTTCACCTTCATAAATAGATGAGTCGAGTTCTTCATTTGCAAGCATGAAGAGCCACAAAATTGCAGGTTCTCTCTACTATCTCTGAAGGTTAGTTAAGTTCTCTTTTAGGTTTATATGATTTTTAAGAGTTAGTTGTGTTTACGAGTAAAAAGATAGTGATTAATTGAATGTTGTGAAATAGAGTTTGAAGTCATGATGTAGGAATCATTAAAGTGGATTTCATGCTCAATTTTTCTGGATTGAAATATACTTATCTATGTTTTAAAAGTATGCTAGTGGTCTTGGATGGATAGGATTGTTGCTTTATACATGTTCATGAACCTAATGTTAAGTTTCGTCCAAAACTTGGAAACACAGAATAGTCTCTGGTTTGATGGCACCGACCTATCTTAATGATTTTCAATTACTAAATTGTTGTAGTATAATTTAATATACATCTTAAGAGAACTATAGGCTTTGGAATCAAAGCTTTGGATGTGTATACTAAAATTTATGAAATCTTGAAGTTAAGGCTTTGCAGAGAAGAAAAAAGAGAAATATTTAGAGGAAAATTGTTTTTGATTGTAATTAGAATTTTGAAACTCAGCTCTTGATCTACTTTCTATGCTTAAAAAGATATGAGAATGTTGGTAAAGCATGTTGGTTGTCACGCATGGGAAGAATTGCTATAGATATGCACATTGAGCATCAATTATAAAAATTGGTAAAAAAATGTGTGTTTTGGTTTTGGAAACTGATGGTCATTCTAATGGATGCTTAATGGTCATTCTAATGGATGCTTAACTCAAAAATATTTTGTTGTGTTATAATAAACACCTCAAGTTATAAGTATATAAATGTTTACTAATGTGAAGGTAATGTATTCTTAGGTTGATCACAACAAAGAAACACTTGCTTAAAATGCTATAATCATGTTAAGATATCGAGGTAAGTGATGATGTGTGTTTGGTCTAATGACCTACATCACAAGATGCTAGAATGATTATGTGATTAATTATTAACATGTTGATATTGACTGACAATATGTTGCTCAAATTGTAATAATGTTGATCAAGGATGTGCTATAATATTGTGATAGTGTTGGTCGATATGCTATGACACTAATATGGGAGGATGAATCCTCTTGATAATTTGGATGAACTTGGTGTCAAAGTATCACAAGGATATCTTGATACATCTGCTGTGAGAAAATGTTTTGTTTGTGAGCTGTGCGAAAATGGATAATAATGCAATGTTGACATACTCCTGGGGTTTCGAATCCCTAAACTCGATCAAGGTGTATATATTTTGGGTTGTGTCGTTGTTGACTGGTTCACCGGCAACCCTGTGAGGGGCTAGATCTTCAGATTTCACTCATAGTTCTTTTTCCAGGCTTATGAAGTGTTGCCATCTTCAGACTGCTACCTTTCTATGTGTTTGTATTGAAGGTGTAAGACCCCGATTTTTATACCAAAAATTTAAAAAGAGTAAATTGGAAAATAATTAAGGATATTCGAATTAGTCAAATAATTATTGGGGTATTACCAAAGACGTAATTGTTAGATATGGATTGAACCGGTTGGGTTCGGCTCTGTCCGAAAATGGTGACTCGATTTTAATTAAAAAGGAGGAAAATAAATAATGAATTAATTTGGAATAATTAATGGGGAAAAATTAAATAAATGAAAAGAGAGATTAATTGGATTAATTGAATGAAAAGAAATTGATTTAATTAAAAAGGAAAAGTGAATTAATGAAATTTGGGAAATAAACTGGTTCCTCCTAAATCGATTTAATTTGAATAAAATGGCCATTGGCCATTTGTGAGAAAGGAGAACGAATGTGAGCAAGAGAGAGATCAAGACTGGAGGAGGGCGACGCGACGAAGGGAGAGCTTGGGCTTGAAGGATTGTAACATCCCGATAATTTAAAGATGAATAATTATCGGGATATTACCAAGGGCGTTGGAGCATTAAACTTTTGAGTAAATTATGTAACGTTTGTCCTCGTATACGTGATATAATCGAAGTGGTGAAGTTATGTATACGTGATATAATGAGGCAGAGATGGATGATTTCACATGCAATGGATTCGAGCTGGCAAGGCAAAGATAAATGTAAGTTAACGGCTATGAAATAAATAAAAGAAAAAGATTATGAATCAATGAAGTAATGGTTCAGTTTCATTTGATTAACGAAATAATTGAATGGTTTAGTATTATTTAGTATTTCTTTTGAAAGAACTCTTACGTTTCCGCTATGATTTAAAAAGGATATCTAATAACGTTTCCGCAAGGATTTAATAGATGATTTTAACACTTCCGCATAATTAATAAGTTGGTTTTCATGACGAGTTTTCATAAAGAGTTAGTAGCGATTCGGATTTACGCACTCTGATTTGTTTTAAAAAGGAAATTTTAAATTTTTACGCATTTTAATGATTTACGAAAATCCGGGTTGTTACAATTGGTATCAGAGCAGTGGTTTTAAAAACGATTTCGTGAATTACTCTGATCGTTTTTAAAATTTTCTGTAGCTCACTTGTTTTCTACATCGAATTATAGTAAGTTGAGTTAAGAAAAGAGATTTTGTAGAAATGAGTCTAAGTAAAGTGATATAAGTAAAGAAAGTTATTTGAAGTAAAGTAAGCAAAGTAAGACAGCTTGCCTGCCAGCACGAGTCTCGACGTGGAAATCCTCCATCACTGTAAGTATACTTCCTAATGCTTTCCTAAGACTTTAATAATGTATGATTTCTTTATTGTAGTACGATTGTTCGATGGATAGTGTTAATTGTAAAAACTAGTGGACTAGCGGACTACTGAGACGCGGTAAGCATTTAGATGTAATTGAGATGTAGGTACGTGAATGTACTCTATATCGTTGGATGTTATACTTTGGATTTGGATTTCTGGATTTTCAATTTAGATATGCAAATATTTTGGAACTGTTTGGGATTTTCTACAGGATTTATAACTTTGGGGGAGTGTATAAATAAGGGAAACCCTGGTCAAATTTTTGGAAACTTGGAATGCAGACTACCAAGGATAGTTAAGTGCAGCAAGACAGTTAAATGAGGGTATTGAATTATGAAAGAAACACGATTACAAGAGTGAGTTAATAAAAAGTGAACAAAAGTAAAGAAAGATGATGATTTCTGTGGTCCGGTAGCTTAGCCCGACACAAAAACGAGAAAAGAAAATAATAATGATGATGTAAAAATGTAATAGATACAAGGGGAAGATTCACGATCATGTCGGGCAGTACGGTCCACTTGGACTTGGCAGCGGGTTCCAATATGAGGTACCCCATGTTCGTTGTGGTACTTGAAATTAAGTATTGAACCTGAATATTGGACTAAGTTGTGAAGTAAGAAGGTAAGGTCGCATATTTATAGATCCAAGTGGCGAAGTTAAAAGAAATAAATTAAAAGGGTAGCATCGTATAGGAAATGCAAGTTTAACGTTAAGTAAGTGTTGCATTCATATGAAGTTGGTGGATAATGTTGATGTGGAACATCAAAATTCAGAGAAAGTGTTGTGAATTCATGAGTTGAATGGGAATTATAGAGTATGAATCGTTCTAGAGCGATATTGGAGATAATAGAGTTGTCGTTTTGCTTTGATTATGACATTTCTTTACTCGAAAATCATGTAATCAGAGTTGCGCAGTGGGAGCACGGTGAACAATTGCGAGTGTTTGGTCGACTTATGGTCTGAGAAAATGCATTGATTGGGAAGAACGAGCTTAGTTGACCGGGACGAGGGAGTAGTAGGACCGGAAAAGGGAGCTATGCCATCAAGTAGAGTAGTTAAAAGGAGGTTTGATGTGTAGATTAGCGTTAATAAATACACTAGGAAAGAGCAAATTTCGAGGACAAAATTTATTTTAAGGGGGGTAGTATGTAACATCCCGATAATTTAAAGATGAATAATTATCGGAATATTACCAAGGGCGTTGGAGCGCTAAGCTTTTGAGTAAATTATGTAACGTTTGTCCTCGTATACGTGATATAATCGAAGTGGTGAAGTTATGGAAATATTGCATCACGTATCTAGAAGTGTCATTTGACGATG
>CM039476.1:3596389-3622548 GCA_022433065.1 Begonia loranthoides
TAATCAAACACGTTGTGCACGAAATGTAGCACACATGGCAAAATCTAGTTGGCAAAGAGTTTTACAATATGAACTATATCAAGTCAAATGTTTTTTTGTCAAGCAAACTTATGTTTTTTTAATGAAAATTCAGTAAAATTATAAGCAATGATTCTCGTGATAAAATTTTAGCGACTTATTTTGAATGAATAACATTTGATGTAGGTCATGTAAGATAAGTTGAAACGCATAGAAGCTTCATTCAAATAGTTGCGTAATAAAAAAGTGGGAAAATGACATATTAATCATCATTATTTTATATCAATAACAAGTTAATCACTATCTTTTATTTTCTAACAAATTAACCACTGACGTATGAAAAAATGACAAAGCCAACATCGCTGTCACGTTTACCGTTAACAAGCTGATGTGGAGCCGTGACTGTTCGTAGACAAACCGTCGCGGCTCTGTGATTTTCCAAGAAAAGAAGGCCAAATTTAGCATGAACCGTGGCGTCTCAAGACGCCGCCACAGTGTTTTGGGACGCTGCCGTGGTGTCCCAGGAAGCTACCGCGGTGTCTCAAGACTCTGCCGCGGTGTCCTGAGAAGCCACCGCGGTGTCTCAAGATGCCACCGCAGTGTCCCAAGATACCGCGGTAGTTTGTCTTGTTAAAAATTTTTCATCGTAAATTTGAGGGTTTAAACGAGTGATTTTGGGGCCGAGAAAGGGGGGTCATAGAGCAAACCCAATGATAAGTGATAGATCTCTGAGAGAGCTTCGATTTGATACCTTTTGGAGCCGATTCTGGCACATGTAGACAAAGTTATGGTCTTTTGAAGTTGAAGAGGTCAAAAATCTAATAAAAAGATTGGATTCATAAAACATATACATAGGGACTTTTAAGTAGCCATGAAACTCTAAAAACCGAGAACCACTGCAGACTTTGAAGTAGCCATGAAAAATAGAGACATCGTGGCTTCCTGGGACACTGCGATGGCGTCTTGGGACACCGCTGTGGTTCGTCATTAAAGAGTTAACAGAAAACGTGACAGCGATGGTTACAGTGTTAATTTTTCATAGTTCAGTGGTTTATTTGTTAGAAAAAAAAGGATGATGGTTGGTTTGTTATCAATAGTAAAAAATGATGGTTGATTTGTCATTTTCTCTAAAAAAGTGGGTTGTATTATTTTTTAATTCTTTTCTCGAAATATATTATAAATAATTAAATAAATTATTATTTATATTAATTAATAAATAACACATCAAAATAAAAATAATAATAAAAGATAAATGTAACCTGTAAGCATAGGTAAACTTGCTGCCCTAAGATTCTAGTGATTTATTTTGAATCAATAACATCTGACATTAATTATGAAGATTAGTTGAAATCCATATGAGCTTTGAACGTGCAAAAATCAAAAGAAAACTAAATTTGTTACTTTATTTTTCTAGTAAGAATTATCATACAGTAGTTTAATAAAATCAGTCGAAATGCATGAGGTTCAAAATTTCACAAAATTTAATTATTTCTTTTTATATTTTCTTTGAACGAATAAAAAATTATGTATTTAATTAAAAAATTTTGAACTATAGGATCAGTGATTAAGTAAAACTTTAAACTAATTTTATTAATAAATAAAATTATAAATTATAAGAATTGAATAAGGTAAACGTTGTATTCACGTTTTCTATTAAAACAATATTTCTCGACTATTCGTACTAACTTGTAGACATCTGTGTATACGCCTTTACATAAAAGCAAATAGCTACAGACAAAGAGAGGTCGTCTGTCCACCCAAGGATATAAGGTTCGGACGACTGTACTAATATAACAGATATCTGCATCTTCACCATTCCATAGAAGCAAACGACAAAACGTTAAGAGTAGGCGTCCGCTCTCTTAAATATTTTACTTTCGGACTACAATATTTAAATAATAAACGTATGAGTATTGACTTTAAAGAGAAGCAGAAGTTTACATGTAAGAGCGAACAACCGTGCTTTCAAATATATAAGGTCGCGTTTGCTTATATAAGTTCGGATGACCACACATTAAGAGTGGAAGTCCGCTACTCCAACTATATTAGTTGAGCGAACTCCCTCTACGCAAGTCGTGCAATCTTGGTGATTTTCGAGCGATTTTTTTTGCGACCTCTCATCGATTTCAACTTCCTCATAGCGTTTTCTAGCAATTTGAAGTTCTAAAATCAATTCTCTACTTGATATCTTTGTTCTTAAGTCACAAAATTTTCAAAAATCAAGCTCTCAAATTTCTCTGTTCCTCCAATTTGAACCCTAAAATGTCATCAATAGTTGGAAAATTCACCTTGAAGCGTAAAGTCGCTCTCTCCCAATCACAAGGTCAATCACAAGATGATTCGACCTGTCCTTGTCTATCCACACCCGAATTCCTTTTACCAGTGTTCAAGATGGTGTCGTCCAATGATAAGTATGACAATGATATTAAACACATTCGATTATTATCTCTAAAAGAGTAGAATTTCATGCGTCTATAGATTTTGGAATAGAAGATATGTTTGAGCATATTGGAATTGCTAGGTTGTGCAAGATGAAGAGATTTTACTATGAGCGGGTTGCTAAATTAAGTTAACTCCCAATGATTTAAATCAGCTGCTTGGATGCTCGACAGAGGAACTAAGCAAGGAGCATTTTCATGTATCTAAGGGTCCATATTTTATTAACCAAGGAGAATGTCTAACATTGTTCCAATAGTTGCACCGTAATCCCGACATTAGAGCTTTCTACAAGCCAAAATCCAAGGACTTAAACATCAAAGCTCAATTGATCAATTGTATGATGTCTCACATAATTCTACTTCGAAAGGATAGCGAGACTATGTCAGCTGTATAGATCTCTATTTGTTGGAGAAGATATACAATGGGAAGAGATTCAACCTTGGATATGTGATCATGAATCACATGATCGACATCCTCAACAACTAGAAAAAGAACCTACTGTACAACTGCCTTATTAAGAAGACTGCTTAGTGTAGCGGGCTAACACTCCCTCCCAACGAGCCGAGAATCAATGAAAAGACCTTGAATGTGAACAATAAAGTGACTTTGGCCCAAATGAGAATGGCCAAAGTTAGAGGGAAGTGGATGTTCAAGGTCACACAACTCCATCCATGTCGGTTGCATAGCCTCCTTCAACGTTGGTTGCACAACCTCCATCAATGTTGGTAGCATCGCCTCCAGCTCCCTTAGATCAGGTGGAGGACGATATTGTTCAGCCCCCTCCCTAGTCATCTCACTCTATATCGATGGCTGAGGAGAGGCAGACCATGATTTTAGGCTGCTTGGAGAGGTTGACTTCCACGGTTGTAGCATATGGCAGCCAAGTTGAAGGAATGGATAACCTGCTTGAAGCAATGAGCAGGAAAATTGATAAGTTCATTACCATTCAACAGATGTTCATGAATGAGATAAGGAGGCGTGTGTATGATCTAGCAGTCCATCCATCTCCCAACGCCGAACCCTAAGCAATTTCTCCATCTCTCAACACCAAACCAGACACTTGTCTGTAAGTTTTTTTAGTTTATATGTACTTTTCATATATGCCAAAATATAACAATGTGTTATAATTGTGCAGACCTCTTATCATCAAAAAATAGTTCCATCCTCCCACTCTTGCCAAAGTTCAGAAGATATTGGCAACTAGCCCTCCATCGAATGAAGCAATTCTAAGACCTACCTCACATTAAAATATGCATGTGGTATGCCTTCACTTTGATTTTGGTAAACTTTGTAGTCTGATGGTAGAGCTTAAACTGATCATTTTAGCTAATTAAATTGGTGGAGGATTTCATGAGATTGCCTCGTTCAAATACCAAAAAGAACCTGGAGAAATGTGGTATTCTTGTGGGCATTGTGATAAGAAACTATATCATTTGAAAGTTATTCTCAGTTTTGATTGCATGTTTAATACACCTTGCTTTGTGTTGTTTTTTAAAGAAAAAACATTGTTTTCAAAATCACTACTCTCATCATTCTAAAGCAAAAGTCAACATCTAAATGAGTGATTTCATATGTATAATCAATGTTTGAGAAGCTATTATTTTAAATAATTCTCTTAAATGCTTTCTTTTTATTCAGTGTGACACATTGAATGAGGAATAAATAGTTGATGTCTAAGTGAGGGACTCTTGCGTGAATCCATGTATGTCACTTTTAATCATTTCTATAATATTTTTCCCCTAGTATAATCACTTATAATATATGATTTTAATTTTAGACGCAGCCAAAGAAAACATATTCCATATCATCAGTTGACCTGCACACCCATTATGGCTACCTGGTGATGTTACGAGAAACAATTGCAATTGGCGTGACCCATACAAATAAAAAATGATAGATTTCCTCACAATATGCTATAATCATTATGCTTTTAAAATATATACTAATTTTCCTTTTCCCATTTAGGCTCACACTACATATTTCAACTTTCGGACCCTATCGGTGTGTCGGTGATTCCCAACTATCAATAGAGTAGACTTCATCCTCACGAAGAGCCTCCAAAGTCCCTTTTTGAGCACTCCTCTCATGTGTATGTGAAACCCAAATCAAGGTTTAATGTCGTCGATCCCCAACAATTCTAACTGTGCATTTGTTGTTGCACATTTGTTATTGAATTATTATACATGTTCTTGTTGATTATTTATGTTATTGTTAAATTATGTTTGAGTTCTTAATGATTACATAGAAAATTGAAAATACAAGGGTTACTCTATCCAATTTTTGTTTATTTTTTGTCGATGCATATTAATACTCAGACTTTGTTTGAGGTGGCTGTTGAAACATCCCCTCATTCCCATAGGCGTCTAGGTCTAATGCAAAATCAAATGCAACATCCTCTCATTCCCATGGGCTTCCGAGGAAGGCATGAATGTGCAGGATGTATGCCGGACGTCAATGGATAGTCCAAGGATGTATCCCTCAATCTGTGTTCAATGGAAAACTAAATACTACATCCTCTCAATATTCCCTTGGGCATTCGAGGAAGGCATGGACGGTCGGGAATGTATTCAGAAATAAATATAAAATATCAAAAATAAATACATACATGTTCATAATCTTTGCAAAATATTATATTATGACCTTACGAAATGTCAATAATATAATATAGTACATTTAAATTACAAAAAAAATAAAACAAAACACCAAAGATGTGGGCCTGACATGGTAGACTCCTGCATAATAAATGACTAGGTCACACGGTTTGCATTGAGGGCATTTGCTCAGCTTATATAGTTGGAGTAGCAGACGTCCGCTTTTAATGTGCGGTTGTCAGCTCTTACATGTGGTCGTTTGCTTCTCTTTGAAGTCAATACTTTAACATTCGTTAGTTAAATATGGTCATTCAGAAGTAAAATATTTAAGGGAACGGATGTATGCTCTCAACATTTAGTCTTCTGCTTCTATGTAAAGATGAAGACGTGGACATTCGTTATGTAAATACAGTCATTGAGAACTTATTTCTCTATATTGTATTACTTCTGAGGAAGGCCCATGGGCGTCTGGGGATGCCACAAAGATGTCTGGGGATATACTCCAAATGTTCTTGTCCATGTAAAACCAAATGCACCATCTACGAATGCCCATGGACATCCGGGGATGACCCATGGGTGTCTGGGGATGCCACATGGACATTTGGGGTATCCCCGGATGTCCGCATCCATGCAAAACGAATTGCAACATCCTCGAACGCCCACGAGGTGTGTTTTACTTATGTATTTGTTTTCTCTATATTAGATTACATTTGAGGAAGACCTGGGGATGCCACATGGACATATGAAGATGGACACACAAAATTTTAGAGATGTACCTCAGACGTTTGAGTCAATGCAAAACCAAATGCAATATCCACGGATGCCCATGGGCGTCTGAGGATGGCCCATGGGCATTAGGGGATGCCACAAAGGCATTAGAGGATGCCACATGGACATCCAGGTATGTACCCCGGACGAATGCATTCATGAGAAACCAATTGCAACATCCTTGGACACCTTTGAGACATGTTTTGCTTATGTTTGTGTTTTCTCTACCACCCCAATTCACCATTCGACTATGGAAATCTTGTGAACTAATTTCATAAATAAATATAAAATGTTAGAAATAAATATATACAAAATGTGAATAACAAGCACCACGAGCCACTACTGAAGCAATCATTAAAACATCGCTAGACACTTAGCTAGTTATAGTAAAATAAGCCTACATCATTTTTTACAAGTTATAAACAAAGATCTGTGAAAAAGGAGGGTCACTTAAGAACCTCTTTGATACAAACACATAAAAAGGTGGTAATCCAAAGAGGACAACACCTCATGAGCCTGAGGGAAGAATTGTGAGAGCGATCCGAAGATCTAGCCACCTCACAGGGGTTGCCGCGCAAACCAGATAGCAATGAAACAACCAAAAACAAGTACACCCATATCAGGTTTAGGAATTCAAATCCCAATGAGACGTGGTCTCTGACCTATTACCCATTTCACATGGCGCACAAACAAATCATCTTCACACAGTAGAAGGTGTTATGGGATAGTCTCGTGATACTTTGACACTATGATTGCCCAAAATATCAATAACAAAACAATCCATGAAATACCACACATGTAAAAGAAAGGTGTAAAATGCACGTTGGGTTTTCATACGTGGCAACCCATAAAATAAAGTTTAGAAAATGATGATGCAATACAATGTGATAGAGTATAAAATCCCTACCTCGATGATGACAAAAGTCTAGCTGACCAGTCGGATGCGCCGTCGGGCACAAGCACAAAAACCAGAAACACAGCCGGAACCTAAAATCAAACTGGTGTAAAAATCCAAATCAACACTAGGGACAAAACACGAGTCATTGACCGGGATTCGAAATAAGACCGGACGAACTAACACAAGACTTCTCGACTTAAATTAAGGTACAACGAGAACCCATACATTGAACCGAGAAGCCACATCGACCGGAAACAAGATATGGTTGAGGAAGCTGAGTGAAGTTCACTAACCTCAAACTCTATGAAACATATAGTGCAATCGACCAAGACATGGCAGCGGTCGACCAGGCACCTCATGAGACAACCCGAAAGACCCAACAATCGACAAAACACAACTAGAGTTAACAAGGTACAACTATGGCTGACCCCAAACAACATAGTAGTTGAGGATACACAACAGGGGTCTACCGAACACAACTATGATAAACCAAAACCATTCAATGTCGACAAGACTGATGGCGATCAACAAGGACCACACAACGATAGATAAGACACGCCAGCGGCCATCCAAGACTTAACAATGATAGATAGAACACGACTGCGAACAATTGAGACTAAGCAACAATCGAAAACTCATCCTGCAGTCAACTGGGACCATGCAAGAACCTGAAATGGAATGGACGAAACCATGGTCACTAAGTTTGTCGAGGTGTGCAGCATTGACGAACAAAATTTGACCAAAAGTGACTACCTCGGTCATCTAGACAGTACAACGGATGTTCAGCTGGGGTGTTTGTGCTCTTACAGATGTTCAGCTCAGGCATCTGTGCTCCCACAGATGTTTAGTGTGAATTTTTGTGCTCCCACGGACGTCCAACCCCACATCGCAATGTGGTCGCTAGGGACGTCTAATGTCCCCCAAAGTGTTCAGAACCTAGTAGCGATCGACTGGACCCACAGTAGCAGTCAACCAAGGACAACGTTTCCAGCACAAAATTGCAAGGAAAACATGCCCCTTTCACTGATTTTCATCTCAAATTGGCTTAAATATCGGCCTAAACTCTAAATCTACTACGACAACACAGCAAAAACCAAAAGGATTCGATTTTCCAAGCTCGAATCTAAAGTCGACACAAAAAAGGTCAAATGGAAAAACAGAGTTAGAAAATGACGTACCCACGAAGTTCCTTCACAAGAGTGGGAATCGAGAAGCCATGAATGCAAATTAGGCAGAAAACAATGTGGTTTGCATGTCGATTTTTTTCCTTCTCTCTCCTTCACTTCATGCCTCTACCGAAGATAAAGAAAACTTGCTTTTAGAAGGGAGAGATCAAATAAAATGAAACTTTAATTTGATTATTTTATTTAATATATATAATATAAATTAATATATTAAATAAAAGTCCTGAATCCTAACCTGATAATTCCCGACAAAGCTCACAACTCGAGTTACAATAACACGAACTTACCGACCATAATCCCACAGCTTCAGACCACAAAGAAACACGAAATTCAACAATTGACCATTAGACCGAATCCTCACATGTGGCTGAAGACCTATGACATGTGGCTGAAGACCTATGACATGTGGCTGAAAACCTATGACATGTGGCAAAGACCTAGTTAATACAAAAAAAATTGACCTTAAAAAATTACTTAGAAAAATATAAAATCAAAAAATTGAGGATTTTACAATATCCGTAGAAGTGTTGGTGACTGCAGAAGTGTTAGTATCTGTAGCGGAAGTGTTGGTGTCCACAAATACTTGATTTAAGAAGGACACATGACAGCACATGAGTGGTGTTTGCAAAATGAGTAGTTGATAAATAATGACAAGAATCATGGGAGTTGAAACTAAGTTTTTTGAAGCAGTGTAGTTGATAAATTTATATTCTTTTTATTAATTCGATTTTTATTTATCTCAAGTAAAATAAGTGTGTAGGAAACAAATTAGAGGAAAGTTTAGATAAAATTTGGGAGTGAACAGAATTCATTAAGAATCTCAGATAAGTGATGTTTGCATGCGTTAGACCTTTGGTCTACATCACAAAGTGCTAGGGTATTTTATTGTTATAATGGTTGTCTTGCTTCTATATTGTAAGTGATGTTAGACGTTGATCAAGGATGTGCTAATTATTTATATTGCTTAGTTTTTTATGAGGTTGATTGATGATGTGCTACTATTTTGATTGTTTCCTTTATTTTCTTTGATTATACGTATGTCTTTGGAGACGTATGGTTATTTCGTTTTGCATGTGCTAGTACATTGGAATAATGATTGTATTTTATGATTCATATGACATGGTCACGTTCATTACATGCATTATGAAAATGTATTTATTTTAAGAACCAAAAATGATTTTCATGATTACATATTTATGTAAGAAAGATCAAAGATGAAATGAAATATACGTAAGAGGTTTTGGCGATTTAGTACCAATGATTTGAGACTTTGGTGGATCTGCTCCCCAATGATTTGAGGCTTTGGTGGGCTTATCCTCCAATGATTGAAAGTTTTGGTATCATATCCCAATGTTAACAAAGAAAAGAGCAAAAGAAAAGAATGACAAAAAGAAAAGAAAAGAAAGAAAGACCAAAAGACTAAAAA
Organism: Begonia loranthoides; assembly: GCA_022433065.1. Taxonomy (NCBI): domain Eukaryota; kingdom Viridiplantae; phylum Streptophyta; class Magnoliopsida; order Cucurbitales; family Begoniaceae; genus Begonia; species Begonia loranthoides. The sequence goes on from CM039476.1 coordinate 3,605,714, forward strand.
CTCATGTTTTTTCGAAATCGAATCTTATGCTCATGATATATATATATGTATCTTTTACTGAGATTTATACTTATAGATGAACTTTATGATATTGGTGAGGATACTTTGGTAAGACATATGTTGCGGAAATACATGACAGATGCATATAAAGAAATACTCTCATGGGCAAGGTTGTGGTGTTATTGGAGCGATATTGACTCGTGAGTGATAATTTGAGAAAAACAGATTAAGAAGAAAAGATCTTTTATTAAAATATGTTTTTTTTAAATGTTTTGATTTAAGTTAAGATATTTTTACAAAGATTTATGTTAGACTTTAACTACATTTGAATTTTTAAATTAGATCTTTTTTATACAAGACTTCCACTATTTATTTTTCAAAGACATGTTTTGTTCGATTTCATTTATTGCTGACTTGTTTTCGAGAATATTATCTTATGATATGATTTAAAAAATGACAAGTAAAAGGTTTTACACTACAGGGTGTTACAATAATACAATTAAATTACAAAATAATAATAATAAAACAAATCACTAAAGATGTTGATATGGCACAACACTCTTGTATAACAAATGAAATACTCTGTTATAAAAAAACATACATACTTAAAATAATTTTTAAAGCATAAACGTAATAATGTACTCACTTGTGACTTGGCAATAGTGGTAAAACCCATAAATATGTCATGTGAGCTTCCTCTTCCGCCACTAGCACTTCTGCCTCTGACCTTGTCGTTGCCACTTTCTTCGCTAGTGGCTGAGCCTTCATCTTGACAAGTGTAGATATTGTGGCTCAACCCTGACATCGACTACATGTTATGGTGACATATCTCTTGCTTAGGTCTATCTAGCTATGGTGCTCATTGACATCCCTCACTCTTTGTTTTCAAGGCCTCCCTGGTTGTCACTTTATTTGCAGTGACAAAATTGAATCATGGTCCGTTTTAGGTCACATGTGTTGCCATTGACAACATGGACAAAGTGGAAGTACATCTTCATATATGTTTTCTGGTGATACCATGCATGAACATAATCCTTAACTGATCTCCTCATAAAATGCAAACATGGTATTGTATGCACGTATATGATTCTAGTCTGCTCCCACCTATAACAATTACAAGTATGTCCATCCAAATCGATTACGTACTATTTGTTACTATCATTGAGCTCAGACTTACCAGCTTCTGCAAATGTTGGACACCGATTTTGAGCTGTATCTTGTAGCTTGAAAACCTTCTTCTTGATCTGAGGACATAATATGCCCGTCGACTCAGGCATCTTCTTGATCACAAGTTTAACAATCTTACACATGATGCCACTTCTTATCATCACGAACATAATCAGAATCGGTTTGTCTCAAGCAGTTAGGATGCAGGTGTTGAAGGACTCACACAAATTGTTGAGGCTTACTTCGTACTTTGGGATTAAACTAAAAACATGTTTCGCCTAAAATCTCATATTGATGTTTTGTATATATGCGTGTGCAGTCTGGCCAACCAAAAATAAAATTTTCAGCTCTCTCAAGGTGTGCTGATGTTGTGGACCTAGATGTATTCCACATCGCGTACTTGTACAACTAACCTCGAAATTATTTTTGAAATTGACATACAATTGTTTGACGTAGAAACGATGTTTGGCTGATGGTGCAAACTCTTTGATAATAGGTAGCAACCACTACAAAATAAACAGGCGTAATAAGACAAATGTTCTCATACAATGCATAACATAAATAGAAATTAGAAAGGCAAGCATCATACCTTTTGTTGGTTGAAAACAAATGTTCATCCCCTACCCGAAGCACTATGTATATTCATAAGCAACAGTTGTAAAAACCTGGATCAAGAGTCTCTGCATTCTACTTCAACCACAACTATAACAAGTGGATAAATTCCATCATTGTCGACAGCTGTGAGCAACTAACATGGACACGTGCCCTTCAAATGACAGCCATTCAAGCAAATGACTGGTCTACCACACTCCAGTAGACCTCTTTTGCATGCAGCCAAACACATGTATATCTTTTTAAATATCAGATAGGGCGTAAGATCATTTCTATGTAAGCTAAAAACCAATGTGCTGCCACGATTGACCTCCAAATCTCCTATTTGAACGACCGAAGTTTCTTATATTGTTCATTGTCATCCCCTTCATTCAGTTTTCTAACTTCATTCTTTACTCTTCTGGTAAGACTGGGTGTAATGTTAACATTAAAATTCTATCATCATCTTTGGAGTTGCATAACGAATGAAATTCATTGATCTCTAGTTTCTTCTATGTCTGAAAATCGAAATCATTCACACACTAATTACATTACATGACAAGTTGCATAATAAGTTGCTACAAATAATTTCTAATAGAAACTACCTCTTTTCGACGCCATTTGGTTTGCAAAACTCAAACACTTTTATTTATGCTACTCTTTCGCTAAGGGAAAATGATTTTTAAGGTCAAAAAAGTGAAACTAGCGCTTGAGTGGTGTTTAGGGATTTAGAGTCACAGAGAATTTAGGGTTCACACAAAAATGACCTCTTTCATTATGCAATATCTTTTAAAGTGCATTCGTCCGCTCTTAAATGACGTCGCCCACTTCTCTTTAAAGTCAATACTCAAAGGTTTGTTATTTAAGTATGGTTGTTCAGAAGTAAAATATTTAAAGAAGCAGATGTCCGCTCTTAACGTTCGGTCATCTGCTTCTATGTAAAGATGAAGACGTGAACATCCATTATATAAGTATGATTGTCTGAAAATTATATCTTTTGGATGGACAGATGATCTCTCTTTGCCTACGGTCGTTTGCTTTTATGCAAAGGCATTTACACGGACCTCCACAGGGTGGCGCAGACAGCCAAGACACGTTTTTTAACGAAAAACTTGACTGTAAGGTTTGACTTGTTCATTTCCTATAATTCAAGATTTTATGTGTTAACAAAATTAATTTAATGTTTAGCTTATCACTAATCCTACAGTTTAAGGTTTTTTGTTATTAAATACCTTAAAAAATTAAGATACATGCGATGTGCTAATATGGTAAAATTCAGCTATAGAACTAAGGACTTAAAAAGAGTAATTTAAAAGACAACTACGTACAATCTCTATAAAAATGTGTTCCTTCAGCTAAGCAAATCAACAGACGCATTGTCTACAATCTCATCAATGGCCAGACCTTCTTCTCTCCTGCTTTCGCTCTCCATCTACGCAAAATCAACAGACACAAGCTTTATCAAGCGCTACTGCACCGCCACAAAATACCCAGACCTCTATTTCCGATCTCTCTCCATCTACGCCACCAGCATCCAGAACAACCCGCATCAAATAGCCTATGCTGCCCTGTTCGTCAGCCTTAGAAAGGAACCAAGAAACCAAATCTTTCGTCTCGAAATTGAGGAGGTTTAGGGGATTGAAACGGAGACAATACACAGCCATTTAAGATTACGCAGAGGAGATTGACGACACCGTGAATCGGCTTGGACAATCGTTGGAGGAACTGAAGCGAGCTAGAAATTCGAAAAGAAGCAATGTGTTTGGGTGGCGGATCAGCAACGCGGTGACGTGGGTGAGCGCAGCTCTGACGAATGAGAACACCTGCTCCGATGGGTTCTCTAGGAGGGGGCTGAACGGGTGGGTGAAGACTTCGATAAGAGCTCGGATGGTGAATGTTGGACGGCTCACCAGCAACGCTTTGGCTCTCATCAACAAGTTTGCTTCAGAGAGATGAGATAAGTGAGATCAAAGAGGGTATGCAAAATAGCAGAGGTGGCTAACGAGCCGAGCCGAGCCGAGCCTGAAAAAGTCTGGCTCGTCGAGTCTGCCGAGCTTAATGAGCCGAGCCTAACGAGTCTGTCAAGTCTAACGAGCCGAGCTTAACGAGCCGACCTTAACGAGCCGAGCCTAACGAGTCGAGCCTAACGAGCTTGCTGAGCCTAACGAGCCGACCGAGCCTAACGAGCCTTAACGAGCCGAGCCTAACGAGCCAAATACATAAATAATAATATCTTATATAAATATATTATAAATTATTTTTAATATTATACAATTTAAAACTATAATAAATAATTATCATTATAATATAAAAATATTATAATTAATAATTTCATTAAATAAAAATTAAATTACAATTTCAGACTCTTAGTCTTTACTAAAGACTCTTTAGTCTGGTAGTGCCGTAGTGGAAGGTAGTCGCCAGTCGGTGACTCAGCATCGTCTGGTACAGACTACCGACGACCAGACTGCCAGAGACCGACTGCCAGAGCCAGACGACGACGCGAGACGATGATGCCTAGCCTTCGGGCTTCGGGAGACGACGATGCCTAGCCCGATGACGAGCCTTAGACGCGACGACCGACAACCGACTACCAAACCCAGACGACGATGCCTAGCCCGCCAGTTTCCTGGCCAATTCCGATGATAGGGAGTTGTCTTCGACGCGAGACGACGATCTCGTCGTCCGTCTCCAGAGCGGCTCCACTAGAGCCTGGACGGGCTCGTCGGGCCCGGCCAGGCAACTAGCGGGTGGGCTCGCCGGGCTAACCTGCCAGGCTCGCGAGCCTGCGATTTCGGGCTCAGCTCGGCCCGCCTAACAGGCCTGGGCCGAGCCCACTCGGTTACTGTAGCAGGCCGATTTCTACAGTAACTGGCTGAGCGGGCGGGCTGATGAGCTAGCCCGCCCGTTAGCCATCTCTACAAAATAGTTATACTACTACGTACTCAAATGTCATCTTGTAATTTTTGTTTTTGTTCGGTGAAATTGAATAATAATACGAAAGAAATGCAAAATTGGAAACGAAGATTTAACTTAGAAAATCCAAAATCCAAAAAGGAAAAAAACTACTAAGTCACAAATCTTTAAGTTTTGCAATTTAAGCAAATATATTGAGTATTAGAAAATCCTAATAACTAAAGATGGCTCCATTCGGCCAAATTGAAAATTATATGATTGAACTTTAACAATTTCGCAGAATCTTTAAACATTAACTAGAAAATTCTCTAATTCTTCCACAAAGCCCCTAAATGTAAATGCAACAAGTTTAAATAATTCATAAACTTGAGCGTCATTCTCGTGAAGAGATTGGATATCCAACTAGATGACATCATCAATTTTTTAGAATTGTCATAAGTAATTATATAAAATTTGTGATTTTTAAATGATTTTAAATTGTCACATGTAAATTATTCATGTAATTTGCGATCAATTTTGGTGAGTTAATCTGTTTTGTCACTTAGTGATCATATGTGCGTTTTTTTCTTAGCGGTAATTTAATTTTGAAAGTATTTTTGGTAAGTTGTTTGACCAAGGAATTATTTTCGAATTGTGTGTGAAACGAGTCAGATTTTAAATTAGAATTTCAATTGAGTTTAAATAATATGTAAAATATATTTTTAATATAATAAAATATATTTTTTAATAAATGCAATTTATAAGTGAAGAAGAAGAAGAATGCGACCAAAGGGAGGAGAGACGAGAGAGAGGGGAGCGAGGACGAATCAGAGCATTGTCGATTTTTGACAACGGATTTGGATTCTCGGTGTCGAGAGCAGCAAACTCTGTGAAAGCGGTTTGCGTTTCAGTAAGTTTTGTCTCTGATTTAGGGTTTGAAGTTTTGAATGTTTTGGCCTCAAATCCGAGGGTCTTCTTAGGTTTATTTTTGTAGATTTAGAGTTTATGCAGGGTTATTGGTCATTAGGAGTCAAGAATCAATTGGAAATGCGGAAAAATCGTGATTTCTATCGATTCTCGATCGATCAGTGAATTGATCGGGAGGGGCTCCGATCGATCAGAAGGGGCCAGTAAATCAGAAGCGGTCGGTCGACCAGAGACCGGGGACAGCTACTAGTCAATCGGGGACAACTACTAGTCGACTGAGGACGGCTACTAGTCGACGCCAATCGACTAAGGACAACTACTAGTTGACGCTGGTTGACCACTATCACACCGGTCGACCGCGAGTCTACCAGGGAGAGCTACTATTTGATTTTGATCGACCAATGAGCCATTGGTCAACTGCTGGTCGACCAGAGGTGACACTGGTCGAACAAAAAAGGGAAGAATTGTCCCTGTTTTGTCACGGATGAGTCGTTAGTGCGTCGATTGGGTTCCTAGACTTGATTATGGCCCTTCCACCTATTTCGTGTGACTCATTGTTCAAAATTGTTGTCCTCTAAGAAGGTTTGGGGCTTGTTTTGGGTTATGATTTTTGAGCTGACTTTCCACTAAAGTCATACTCGATCAACTTTAGATGAGTCCCTTCGACTTTTAAGTCTTGGATGGTTGTGGGCATGTCTTATCGACTGCTATGAGGTTTCGGTTGACGATCAATGTGTATCGTCGACACTGAATGGTCCCAATTGACTGTTGTCGAGTTTGGTCGGGGCTGCGAGGTCTCGGTTGACCTTTGCTTTGCCACAACAACATTTGAGTGGTATTGGTTAGTCACTGTGATGCCTTGTTGACCAAGGTTGGGTTTGAAGGACTCCAGTTACGTCTTCTGGACTGTTGAGTGAATATGATCGAGTGTGTCATTTTCCGTCTTCCATCACAATGTCATATGGGTTGGTGGGACCCTCTACGAGGTCAACCTTGGATCTGTTTTGGTCCACCACACCGTTTATTTCTCGGAGTTGGGTTTAGCAAACTACATTCGGCTTCGTCAACCACACCTAGTTCTTAATCGTGTAGATTCTCGGCTCGAGATGTAGGGAACCGTCGTTCCTTGTTTGAGCTGGGAAGTCTTGTGTTGATTCTTCCGGTCATGGTGGTTTTCGATTTAAGATCCTTATTGTATCTCTTGTATGTTTGTGAGGATGTTGACATCTACCTTGTTATAGGTTCTGGAGATGTTAGTGGCGCGACTCTTACTTCCAATAGCGCATGAAGCCGACTTGTCGGTAAGCGTGTCATGGTCACCTATGAGGTATGGATCTTTATACTTTCTGCACTGCATTGCATCATGTTTTCAAAACTGATATTTTGTGGGATACCACACTCTGAATACCTGACGGGGATTGTTTCGACAGCACGTCTATTTTTATGTATATGTATATTGTCTCACATTTACTTTATCGTACATGGTATATTGTTTGCTACTCTACGCACACATAATGGTTTGATATTTGAGCATATATGTTGGGAGGATGAATCCCCTGAATGCTTTGGGCACTCTGGCGCCAAAGCATCATGAGGCTATCTCGCGAAACCTTTTGTTGCGTAAAGGTTGATTATTTGTACATGTGAAATGGGGATGAGACATTGGTGAAATGTCCTCGGGTTTCGAACCCCGAAAGTTGAAATGGAGATGAGAAGCTGATGACGCTTCCTTGGGTTTTGAGCCCCAGAACTTGATTAGGGTGTTTGTCGTTAGATTTGGCCTATCCTAGTACCGTTCCATTTGATGGGTGGTGTTACGGCTCGTAACGCCGCTTGTTGGCAACCCTCGTCAAGTTGGAACCTAGAGGTAGCTAGTGGAGTGGAGAAGCAATCAGTTGTCGGCAACCTCATCCGTTTATCATACGAGTTGTGTCATCTCAGAGTTTGCTTGCTTGCAACCTGGGTGACGTGCCAAGTCTTCGGACCGCCGTCATTATTTCCTCTAGGCTCTTGAGGTATTGCTCGGAAACGGTTGCCATCTTTCTGCGATGAGTGTCGGATGAGTCCTTGTGTGACCATCCCTTTTCACTGATGATGTTTTCTTACAAAAAATAATGTTGGCATATTTTGTGATATAGCTATCTATGTATACAGTGGGTTTTGATGACACCACATTGAGCGTCATGGGCCGATTTGATAAAATGATAAAGAAATTTTTGAATATTTTAAAATCTATGAACGATAAATGAGAAACATGAAAATGGTTTTCAAAAGTTGAAAAAAATAGTTTTTAGCATGTATTGCATTTAGTATCGATTTCCCTACTGAGTTCACTCACCCCTTAGACTCTATTTTTCCCAGGTTAGGGTGTACGCTCAGTGCATGTGGTTTGCACGTTTCATTGTGGAGCGTCGCTGGTACCCCTTTGGTGAATGTATCGATCTTCTTGTGGATGAGTGGATGTTCGTCGGTTTAATCCCTCTGTTCCTGGTATGTTGGGATTATAGTTTGGGTGTTGTTTGATTTAATTATTGGACAATACTTTCTTTGTATTTATTATACTATCATGTTTCTCGTTGATCACTTTGTGGATCCCTACTCATGTGCTTTAAGTTTGAGCTTAATATTCATATTAAGACTTCTGCTTTTTTTATGCTTTGGCCTAGGTAATTGGGTCTGTCATAACCTGGAGGCAGGCCGGATAGAATCGCCGGGTCAGGGGACCCAATTCTCAGAGATAACTCAGTTACCCAGCCCAAGGCGTGAATTATTTTGTGGAAGAGTTAACGGGAAATTGTCAAACCCAAAGCAAATCACATGGGTTGGGGTCTACAGAGTGATCAGCTAGAGACATGATAATGTAAATAAAGGAAGTACTGTGCAAGAATCAAATCAAACAATACCAAAACTAAAAATCCCAACATACCAAGAATAGAGAAATTGAACTGACGAACATCCACCCATCTACAAGAAGATCGAAGCACCACCGAAGAACTCTATCACCACCCACTATGACTTGTGCAAATCCAGTGCATCGAACCTATACCCTAACCTTGAAAAAATATCATCTAAGGAGTGAGTGACAAACTCAGTAAGAAAATTTATACGAAATGCAATGCATGTTAAAACCATTTTCTTTACCTTTTAAAAACCATTTCATGCTTCTCATTTACTTATTGTATATAGATTTTAACATTTATAACCTCTTTATCATTTTAACAAATTAGCCCATGGCCCTCAATGTGGCTTTATTCAAAAACTCGTTGTATACATAGACAACTATAGTCGCAAAATATGTCAATATCGTTTTCCATATGAAAATGTCATCAGTGAAAAGGGAACGCATCCATCACTCATAGTAGAAAATGGTATAATCACTCGGATGTGTTGACGGGCCATAGCCAGAGCTGATACAATCCGTATAATCAGAGTAATGGATAAGGTTGCTCACGATAGACTGATTCTCACTAAATACATGTGTTCCAAATTGATGAGGGTTGCTGACGAGCCAGCTCAAACTATCCAGCCACCTGCCAAATGGAATGGTAGAAGGATAGGCCAATCTTAGCGAATGACAACCTTTAATTCGTTTTCAATTAAATGGATGGTCATGCGAGAACCCACCCAGTACATGTCACAGAAAAGTGGCTATCTACCAATAGCAACATCTCATGAGGCAAGAAAGAATACTATTGACAACGATCTGCAGATCCAGCACGTCACCCAAGTTGTCAGCAAGCCAAGCTCCAAGCCGACGCAACTTGTATAATCCCAATAACGGATGAGGTTGCTCACAATAGACCACTTCTCACTAGGATACTTCGGTGTTCCAAATAGATTAGAGTTACCAACGAGCAAGCTAAAGGCATCCAGCCACCGGCCAAATGGAACGATACTAGGATAGGCTAATCTTCGCGACTGACAACCCTGCCAACTCCGTGTGACAAATACCCTGGCCAACTGTAAGGGCTTTCGACCCAAGAGGATTCATCACCATCCTATCATATTTTCAACTTTCAAGACTTGCAACCTGAGGACACGTCACTAATGCTTCATCTTCTTTTTCCACTTCCGGGCCTCGCAACCTGAAGACATGTCATGAATGCTCCATCGTTATTTTGCACATAAACGACCAATCTTGAAACAACAGAAGATTGCACATGGACAGTCTTGTGATGCTTTAGCGCTAGAGTGCCTACAACATCGAGAGGATTCATCCTCTCGATGTACATATCAAGTCTTCTCACAATAGAAGATTTCGGGGATAGACTCTTGATACTTTAGTGCTAGAGTGCCTAAAGCATCAAGATGATTCATCCTCCAAATGTATAACCAATATCAAACCATCTCGCAATCGAAGGTTGATAGGATAGCCTCGTGATGCTTTCGTGCTAGAGTGCCTAAAGCATCAAGATGATTCATCTCCCAAACACATGCACAGAAGTCACATCATCAATATATATACAAATATCAGCAATAAACCATATACGGAATGTAAACGTGAGAAAATATACGTATATGTAAAACTTGACGTGCTGTCGAATAGTCCCTGACGGGTTTTTTCAGGTGTGGTATACCATAATATAGCAGTTTTCTCTACCATGATGCAATGCAGTGCAGAAAGTATAAAGATTCTTACCTCGATGGTGACCATGACACGCTTATCAACAAACCTGCTCCATGCACTAGACCCTACAATAAGGTCGGTGTCAACATCCTAACAAACATACAAGTCTTAAACAAGACTAGAATCCGAAACGATTTCTAAGGTCAACCCCGAATCTCAATCGGAAAACCAAATCTAAGAATCCCAACAGAATCTCCATTCTTGTCACTCAATAACATAAACAAAGCTTTAACAGAAATTATCAATTCTAGGAAACCAACATATATATTGAATTAAGCCTAACGTCCATTAGTAAAAGCACAACCAAAAAAGGGATCAAAATCACTATCTCGGGTTATCAATCATAAACCCAAATCAAACAATAGGTGTAGAGGAGAAACAAGAGATAACAGTTCCATTTTACCCTTGCTCATCAAGCAAAAGTCAACAGAGAGAGTTCCATTTTAGCCTTGCTCATCAAGCAAAAGCATCAAGATGATTCATCCTCTCAATGTATAACCAATATCAAACCATCTCGCAATCGAAGGTTGATAGGATAGCCTCGTGATGCTTTAGCGCTAGAGTGCCTAAAGCATCAAGATGATTCATCTCCCAAACACATGCACAGAAGTCACATCATCAATATATATACAAATATCAGCAATAAACCATATACGGAATGTAAACGTGAGAAAATATACGTATATGTAAAACTTGACATGCTGTCGAATAGTCCCTGACGGGTTTTTTCAGGTGTGGTATACCATAATATAGCAATTTTCTCTACCATGATGCAATGCAGTGCAGAAAGTATAAAGATTCTTACCTCGATGGTGACCATGACACGCTTACCAACAAACCTGCTCCATGCACTATCGTAAGCAAAAAGTCGAATTTTCTAACATCTCTAGACCCTACAACAAGGTCGGTGTCAACATCCTAACAAACATACAAGTCTTAAACAAGACTAGAATCCGAAACGATTTCTAAGGTCAACCCCGAATCTCAACCGGAAAACCAAATCTAGGAATCCCAACAAAATCTCCATTCTTGTCACTCAATAACATAAACAAAGCTTTAACAGAAATTATCAGTTCTAGGAAACCAACATATATATTGAATTAAGCCTAACGTCCATTAGTAAAAGCACAACAAAAAAAGGGATCAAAATCACTATCCTCGGGTTATCAATCATAAACCCAAATCAAACAATAGGTGTAGAGGAGAAACAAAAGATAACAGTTCCATTTTAGTCTTGCTCATCAAGCAAAAGTCAACAGAGAGTAAAAGGTAAAACTCACATGCCCAACTGAAGACCGTTCAACGGTATCCAAGAAGCAACAACCAACTAGCAGAACATTATTCCCTCACAATTTTCTATCGGCAGAAACTAAACAAAGAATGTAGACCCAAACCAATAGAGACTAGTTTTCATCAATGGTCAAATGGTAGAACCAAACCATGGAATAACCTAATCACCTAAGAGTTAATTTACCAACACTAACAGGGCACTATATCCTTCGTTCAATTATCTAAAACAAAATCACAGTAACTAACCAATCAAAACAACATCAGTTTAAACAGTGAGAGGACCAAATCACAACAGGGACTGAAAATGACAACACTCGGGTTTCATAATAACCGCAAGGCGGCGAGCAGTTTTCTCATTCTTCCATGGGATCCATCGACAAATTCAAAAACCCCAAAACAGAAATCAGAATCAAACAGGGACCAAAATTCGCTACTCTCGAGAGTTCTTAACAAACAACAAAAGAACCAAAACATCACAACAACGATATGGGTCTCAACAACAGAAAACAGACAGGAGCCAAAATTTTGTCGAGAAACCAAAATGAAACAGAGGCAATTCCTACCACAATCGGAGGAGATGACCAGCCGTGATGAAGCATCCCCACCGGAGCTCATTCTTCCTCTCGGAAGCTCGGCCTGTTAGCCAGAGCTCTTCCCCGAAACCAGAACAAAACCGCCATAGAAAGGAAAGAAGACAGTGAACACCCTACACTCCTCAGTAAACGAAAACCGTAATAGAACAGGAACAAACCTAGTTTGCACGACTCACTGCAATCGAAGAATTGTGGAAGAAAATGTCCGAGTTGACAGGGTGCCCTAACTCCTTGCCTCGACCACCCCTCGCGAAATGCCTCGACCGGAAGTCGCTCACTCACACTCGGTCAAAAACCCTCGACAACCCACCGCTATCGTCGGCCGAACCCGACGGTTCTTGCCTTCGCGAATCCCCCTCTTTGCGAAGCTCTCCCTCGACACCTCCTTCGCGGTCGAAGAAGATGGAGAAGCAGATCTGCACTCTTTCTATTAAATAAAATTTTTTTAATAAATTATAAATTAAAATTTTTTTAAGGGTAAATGATAAATCAACCATCGCGGTTTGTGCTCAATGACAAGTCAACCACTAGGGTATTTTTTTTAACAAATTAACCACTGACGTATGGAAAAATAACAAAGCAAATATCGCAATTACGTTTTTCGTTCTCCGTTAACAAGTTAAAAACGTGGTGTGTGGTCAAGACACCGCGTAAAACGCGCTGCCTCGCTAGACACCGCGTTTTTAGGCGGTGTCTCGAGCCAGACACCGCGTAAATACGCGAGGCACCACGTTATTACGCGAGGCACCACATTTTTACGTGGTGTCACCGCATTTTTACGCGAGGCACCGCGTAATTACGCGGTGTCCAGGCAAACACGTGTCCAGGCAAAAAGGTCTGGACACCGCGGCGTCTCTGGAGCTCTCTATTTGTCATGCATGGCGTTCTCGATCAATTTTGTTTCATGGTTATTTCGAATTCGTTATGTATATGTTTGACGAATGCAATGTTTTTATTGGTTTTTTGACCTCTACACCTTCAAACTAGCATAACTTTTGCTACGGATGTCGGAATTAGGCGCAGAAGGTATCAAATCGAAGCTCTCTCAGAGCTCTATAATTGTCATCTGGTAAGCCCCATGACCGCTTTCTCAGCCCCAAAATCAATCGTTTAAGCCCTCAAATTTTCGATCAAACAAACGCTTGGTCTGGAAAAATGTTTGATCGCAAATTTGAGAGCTTAAACGATTGATTTTGGGGCTGAGAAAGACAGTCATGGGGTTTACCCAATGAAAATTATAGAGCTCTGAGAGAGTTTCGATTTGATACCTTCTGCAAAGTTATGCTAGTTTGAAGGTGCAGAGGTCAAAAAACCAATAAAAACATTGCATTCGTAAAACATATACATAACGAATTCGAAGTAACCATGAAACACAATTGATTGAGAACGCCATGCATGACAAATAGAGAGCTCCAAAGACGCCGCGGTGTCCAGGCCTTTTTGCCTGGACGCATGTTTGCCTGGAGACCGCGTAAAAACGTGGTGCCTCGCGTAAAAAAGCGGTGACACCGCGTAAAAACGTGGTGTCTCACGCAAAAACGCGGTGTCTGGTGAGGCACTGCGTTTTACGTGGTGTCTTGACCACACACCGCGTTTTAACTTGTTAACGGAGAACGAAAAACGTAACTGCGATGTTTGTTTTGTTATTTTCCCATACGTCAGTGGTTAATTTGTTAAAAAAAATACCATAGTGGTTGACTTGTCATTGATCACAAACCACGATGGTTGATTTGTCATTTACCCTTTTTTTTTAATAATTAAATCTTATCCAAGGCAAACTGAAAATAATTACTTAGTCCAGTTAATTTATTAAAAATATTTTCAAAAATAAATTTTCACTTTGCAAAAATTCAATCGGATCGTTTTACAAAAAAAAGTACATTTATCGCTACGCTATAAAATGGATCAACCCTTTCACACTTTGTTAAAAATTTGTGAAAAATTTATAAGTGGTATTTTTAAATCATTTAAAAATTCTCAAATTTTATAGGGTTCTCTATGAGAATCAGGTTGACTGACCAAGCGGTTCTGTTAAACCTGCCTTTGAGTCGTGACAAACTACATTTGAATATGTTAAAGATTCTATTAAACTAAGTTAGTAAACTTATTTGTCATAAAACCTAAAACAATAATTGTTACGTTTTATTTGTTAAGATAAAATAAATACAGAACACATCTGCATCTATGAAATCACAACAACTGTTTTTTCGAGAGAGAACATTAACCTTATTCTCTTTATTATTTTCTAGACAAGAGACTGAGAGAACAAAAGAAAACTCACTGTTTGATCTAGGACCATAACCCTTTATTTATAAATTGTGTTGGGCATAAGATCAGCCCATCATCAAATTCACCTTAACATCTGTATCTTCACATAAAATCTCATATTTTAATTAAAACTTTAAAGCGCATATTTATTTGATCATTTAATTAAACTTGACTTTATGAATGCCAATATACAATTATTATTAAATATATAAACTCATTATATAACTGTTAAATTATGTCTAACAATTTCTGTAATGGTGTAAGTAAAAATTAATAATATTAATCCAATTAGAATAATAAATTGTGATAAGAAATAATAACAAATTAGAAACTATTATGAATGGAAGATAGGTCAATGCCTAGGGAAGATATTTTAGTGAGATAACTTCAATTAGGAAATTGTTTAACTTAACGTGATCACAAGTATAGACAAAATTAAGATATTGAATGAGAAACCCTAAGAAACAAGAAACAAGAAACAAGAAACCCTATGAAAACAAAATGACTGTAAAACCAAGTAAATTGGAATTAAAACGAAAATGTTACACAAATTAGTATTAAGCACTTGACCTTAGAATAAATAAATATTGACTTTTGATTTTAGAATGTCGAAGAGGGTGTTGTGCTTGGGATTATAGAGCATAAAACAAGTCACATGAACACGTTGTGACGTGATTTTGCTACTGGTGCAATGAAAGTTATCAGCTAATGAGACGTTGACACATGCTTAGATTAATTATACTAATTAATTATGTTTAAAGTTAAATAATTTTAATTTTATTGTAATTATGCATAAACGGAAGGATAAAAGTGTCTTTTACAAAACACAAATTGAATGGTAACATAATTTTATATTTAAATTGTAACAAAAACAAGAAATAAAACATAATTTAACATTTAAATTGTAACTAAACATGAAATAAAGGGAGAATGGTGAAAGTAAGTGAGGAGAGAGATAAGGTTTGGATAGAGAAGGAACCCGAGAAGAGAGGGGAAAATAAGAAGATTCATCATGTTTTGATGAGAACTCTTAATTAAGAAAACATTCCTTGCACTAAGAGGAATGTAGATGTAAAAATCTCAAGGGAAAACTGAGATTTCAGGTAAGTTTCTCCATACTCTCTCTATTTACGATTATATACAAAATTTTTTTTATTGAAATTAGTATATTTTCAAAATAAATGATATATGAATGCTCTTTATATAGTCATACATCTATTTGTTAAAATTGGCATTTGGATTGAGTTTGAGCAAAATTCTAGAGAAAATCGAAGGAATTTCGATTCTACTTAGAATGCCTAGGCATAAATTCATTATGATTAGGCATAAGTATAGCACCTCAACGTTATTGAAGTTAAGTCTTGGCGCTGGAACAATGTTTTTGCTGTCTAACTTTATCCTTTTTAAGCCGTGGGTTTTTGATTTTTATTCCACGGCGTTAACACATTATTTTGAAATAAAAACACATTTTAAATGCATAAAAAGTATAAATTTAAATTAGGGAATGTCTCAACATTTGAATAAAAAAGCCACGACATTTCACAGAGTTTGGAAGTCACGACATTTAGGATTTAGGACGCTTTTGTCGTTGAGCGAGATGTATTGCCTTAGCGTTTGGAGTTGGAACGCCTAGGCATTGGTACGAGTTAGTTGCCTCAACATTTGGGGATGTAATGCCTAGGTAGTGTCCTTGGATTAATACCATTGCATGGGAGAGATTAAGCTACAATGTTTGACTAACATCAAGAATGGTTTGTTAATTCGTAAATATGATGAAATGCATGATAAACATACATAATATAGGTCTAATTTAAGGATAATATGATAGTGTAGACACACTATGTGGAGTATCCGGTGCTTCAAGTACAATATTTTTCCCTTTGGACCTAAAGCCCGCATGGTTTTGTTCTTAGGGTTAGCTCAAAACATGTTGTACTAGGTATGAAAGAGAACTCTACTTATAAATTATTCACTTTTCACTTTCTCCAAGTGACGTGGGATTATGCATCCCCACTGGTATGAGTTAGACCCTCATAATCAATAGTATAATGGGTCGTCCTTACCTTCACAAGGTAGTGTGATATTGATAAAATAGGAAGAGTAGAGATGCATTTTTTTGGTGGAGTTCTTAAGGGGTGATAAAATATAAAGATGGTGCATCATCCACCCATGGCCTCTTGACTATAAATTGAGAGTGAAGCCTTGGAGAAGTTAGTGAGAAAGAGGAGAGATAGAGCAAGAGGAGAGAAAGAAAGAGAGGAATGGAGAAAAAGAAAGAGATAAAGGGAAAGACAATTCTAGTGAGTGGCCGAGAGCAAGGGAAAGGTGTGAAGTGCTGCATTTTTGGAGTGAGAAACAAAAGAAGAGAACTTCTGGAAAAAAGAAAAGAAAGAGAAAGAGTGAGTGTGAGAGAGCTCCTTGTTTACTGCTTCTTTGGTTCTCCTTGGGTGTGCTTCAAGTAATATTTTTCTTCTTGG
>CM039476.1:3623043-3633434 GCA_022433065.1 Begonia loranthoides
CTGCTTCTTTGGTTCTCCTTGGGTGTGCTTCAAGTAATATTTTTCTTCTTGGATTTATGAATAATATTGAGAAATTAATGCTATGTTCTTGAGTTTGGTTCTGCCATAGGACATTGTTCTTCCATGAATTTTCTTAAGGTTGGATTACTATCTTAATTCATGGAAAATGATATGTTAAGTTGGATTATGTACTCTTTGTTGTTGTTATGAAGTTGGAAAAATTATTGATAAAGCCATTGTATGTTTCTGATGAGAAGTTACTTATTGTTGTTAGTTAGGGTTGAAGTTATATTCTGTTAAATTGTTAATATATATATGCCCATATTTGGATAATGTTTATGATTGGGTTTTAGTTTATGTACTGCTATTTTGATGAACATTGAAGACCATGTTTTATAATTGAATTAGGTTAAGACCCCTGAAATTGTTAATATATATATGCCCATATTTGGATAATGTTTATGATTGGGTTTTAGTTTCTGTACTGCTGTTTTGATGAACATTGAAGACCATGTTTTATAATTGAATTAGGTTAAGACCCTTGAACTTAGTTACCGCTATATACTTGGATTTTTACATTATGTTGGCAATTTGGAAATACACTGTTTAGATGGTTATAATTATATTGAAATATGGAGTGGAGAAGTTGTAAAGTGATTTAGTTGGAACTTGGTTATGGATTTCTATTATTGGAAATAATGGTATCAAAATTATTTTAAGGACAATGAATAGTAAAAATGAAGTTAATAGTATGTGATTATTAATAGTTGTTATTTAATGATTTTGAAGGTGTTTAAGAAGAAAGGATAAAGTGCTAAACTACGTAAAGACGCCACATAAGTGATATTGCATGTGTTTTATCTTCAGTACTACATCACATGAATTAGGATTTGTATGCTGACTGTATTTATTAGATTATTAATTTATTGATTATGCTATTGTTCGATGATGTATTGTTGGTTGTTAGTTGATGCCGTGTTTATTATATTTAAGTTCTTTAAGCTAAGGAAATAGATATTGATCATGCTCCGAGGATTAAATTGAGGATATAGAATGGTATGCATTCATGAGCATTCATGCATCATCGTTTTCAAAGTGTTACGAAAATGGTTTAAAACATGGTTTTTGAAATGAAAAGAAAACGAAAAGTGAATAAATGTAAATAGACTTTTTTTGTGAACTGGTAGGTAAAGCTTTACATAGGAACAAAAGAAACGTAAGTAGGTGTTGTAACAACCTGACTTTTCTTTACATTTAAAAATGTGTAAAATTATCCTTAGTTCTGTTACGGGAAATCGAGATATTATAGGTGTGATGAGATATGAGTTCTTGAGTTGGTTACCTCACGTGGGCCATTAGGTGTGGGCCATTAGGTGTACCACTCTATCTTATCAAGTTTGACATCTCAAAATATCTGGATAGGTAAGCGACACTAAAGTCAAGTAAATGATTAATTCTCAAGTATATAGTATCAAGTATCAAGATCAAGTATCAAGTTAAGATAAAGATAAGTTAAGATCAAGATGAAGGTAAAGGAAAACGGACACGAAAACTGCATACAAATTTTAAAAGAGACATAACCTGTGCATTGCATATTTTATATCACTTACTGAGCCTTCGGCTTATAGTTTAAGTCTTGTGATATAGGTAAGGAGCCGATGGCTATAGTTGAGGACGCAGATGCTAATGGAGTGTTGTTGTACTGAGTCTTTTTGTGCTGTTAGCGAACTGACCGGTGGGCTATGGCTCCATGTGGCAGAATTTTTAAATGATATGTGTTGGTAAATATACTTCGACACTTGCATAACTGCTTTGTAATGAACTTGTATTTTAAGGTAACAGACTTGTATTTTAAAGTAAAAAGAAGTCTTCCGCTATAAACTTTGGTGTACAGAACCTAACCAAACTGGACTAACACATTGGTCCAATAACATTAGATAGAGTTGCACTATAAGTCCATAACTAAATGTGTCATAAATAAGTGAGAAGATACAACTTAAATTTAAACATAATTATCAAGGTCAAACCATACATAAAAAACTCATATTTAAAACAACTAGAAGTAAATGTCAAGCTCACTCTGCATCACTATCTAAGAATCCTTCAAAATAAAATGTCATTGGTTAAGTTGACTAAACTTAGTAAAGATAAACTTTATATTCAACAATATAAATGTAAGAACACATGAGCATGTCATGTCAAAACAAGTTATACAATATTAAACAAAACATAATAATGTACATTTCAAAAATAACTCACTATAGTGTAGTATGTAACATAAAGTAACACACTACTGTAAATTTAAGTAAAAATGAAGCCACTCACAGACTCCAAAAAAATCAAGCCATCGACAGTAACAATAATTGCAATACTTGGCCATTGCAATAGACATGAATGACCTTAATTAGGTTTAAGATTTTGTACCCACGAACATGACACATATAGTTGTCTCATTACTTTAGTTAACAATAACAAATAAACATATTCTCTAACAATCGAATGTGCATAAAGGAAAACATGAACCAAGGTGATAAATGAAATCAAAAAATGCATGCTCAATTTTAAATATGTCTAGTGAAAACATGAAAGATAATATGAAAAACAAACGAGCCATCAAATTGGTCATATCACTTTTATATGATAACACATCTTAAAATAAGTGCAGAAAACAATGCAATGTTGTATATAAAATAAATTGTACCACAAACTAGGCCTACCAAATCCAAAGCCAGAACAATTACAAGTCCAAGGAATCCAAAACTCTCACCAATCCATTTAACCTTTCACAATATGCATTTACTAATCAATTCACTACTAAAAATCTTTTGAAATTTCGTTGAAATCCAATCCGAGATAGGACCCAACTCAAGGAACTCACAGTTTAAACCCCAAAAATATCCAACTTTAGTGTCACGTCTCAAAGGGGACTTGAGATAGAACCAGGCCCGAAATAGAACATAATCGTCCAACCCTTTTAACTTTTAAATTAAAAAGACAGTGAAAGTTTTAGGTGAAAATTAAATGGCTAAAATGTTAGGTTTAATTTTATTTTCATGATGACTAAAATGTTGTATTATTTAATAAACCAATAAGTTGTATTTTATAGTATATTTTGTATTTTCTGGATATTATTCTTATAGTTTTATAATTATATTTATATCCGTGTATATTGAAAATACTCTAAAAATGAGTATTATTAATGTGCTAACATGTTTATTTAAGTCCATATAGTGTAACATGTCATTTAAAGACTTAGTATAGTTCAAGGTTAAATTTAGAGTGAAGCATATATGGATTGTGGACAAAAAGAGGCCTCCCAAAACTGGTTTCTGGAGTTTCGGACGCTACCCGATGCACGCGGATGATGGCAGATAAGCAGCATTCGACTCTGTAATATTTTGGGCATTTTCGGGATTTTTTGGATGCACGTGGACGTTCCCAGATGATCCCAGACGATCCCAATTTGAATATGTAATTTTCTGGGGACTTTTCGATCGTTATCATATGAGGCGAATGAGGGGAGAATCATCCGAAAACTCTCAAACCCAATTAAAAGTTTAGGGTCAATTTTGTCATTGAAAGTTTAGGGTCAATTTTGTTACTAAAAGTTTAGGGTCAATTTTGTCACTAAAAGTTCAGGGTCAAATTTTCTCACTGAAAATTCAGGGTCAAAGTTTGTCTTTGAAAGTTCAGGGCCAAATTTGTCATGAAAAGTTCAAGGTCAAAATTGTCATCAAAAGTTCAGGGTCAATTCTATCATAGTGCAGTCTAGAGATTTCAGACGATAGAGGATGACAGTGAGGACACAAGAATGCATCCTGAAGTGCAGTTCAGAGTTTTAGGACGATAGAGGATGATAGTGAAGACGCAAGAATGCATCCTTAAATGTAATTTGAAGTTTTAGGACACACGAGGACGACCCGAGTTTGAATCTGTTTTTTCTGGGTGACTTTTCGGATAATAACGGACGAGGACCGCATTCGAAAAGTCCAAATTTTGCAAATGGACAGATTTCCAACCGACGTATTTCAACGGCTATTTTCTTCAACGATCACATGCAAACGTCTGAAAGTTCGTGGCTTATAAATAGAAGATCACTCCAAGCTCTCTACACCGAACCAAGAATCGTGGCGAAGCCCTGCCCATTTTTATACACGATTCAAACACTGTGAGCATTATAAATCCAATTCTCCCGAACTCATAAACTTGCGAGTTATATTTGGGAGAATTTGGATTAGATAGATTGTGCATTAATTTCCATATTATATA
Source organism: Begonia loranthoides (assembly GCA_022433065.1). Taxonomy (NCBI): domain Eukaryota; kingdom Viridiplantae; phylum Streptophyta; class Magnoliopsida; order Cucurbitales; family Begoniaceae; genus Begonia; species Begonia loranthoides. Next base: position 3,627,313 of record CM039476.1, read on the forward strand.
TTTGCGCTAAATTGTAAAGGGTGATTCTCAAAGAATTCATCACAGAAGGGTGACAACCCTAAATACTTAACGGCTCGATTGAACGCCCGAAAGTTCAATCAATGAGTGACGCCCCGCAATAGTGAAATTAAGGGTGACGCTTCGTAATAGTCAAATGTTGACAATCTTAGAATTAGTCAAGGGTGATGCCTTGTTTAATAGTCAACTTGTAAATGGTTTTATTGGCACCCGTAAGCCAATTGTTTAGTGTATCTCCAAGTGAAACTTAGAGCACGGACGTAGGCGAGTTTACCGAACCACGTAAACAAATATTGAAATAGAGAATTTAAGCATTCGATAAATCACTTGGGAATTAGAGAATTTAAATATCGCATGAAAAAAATTAAAATGCTATATTCACCCTCCTCCCCCCCCCCCCCCCCCTCTATAGTCGTATATCGATCCTATATAAATTGCTACTTAAGCCAACCCTTTTTGCGGGAACCCGAATTCATAGGTTCACCCTCTTCCATGTGTTCTAATCTATTGCTGAAACCCATCCATGAACATTAACACTCTTGCAGACTATGAACTCATTAAACCTAACAACGACGTTTCATGTCGTCTAAGACCTATTTGCCGACACCAATCAATCTGTGGAAGTAAATGCTTCTACTAATCAGCACTAAATTGAGACATTATTAACCTAAATGATACTGTTCTCATCCTCAAAACACGCTGCCATGAACACAAACGCAGCCAATGAACCTGCAATGACCTAAAGCAACGATGTTTCTTTTTACTTCATGTTCCCAAAACGAAACTTCCCTCTCCATCTAAGAATCTTTCCTAATCCAATGACTTATATATCTCCCAATAAACCATATTTAATGGTGTAAGGACTTGGTTCCTCGAAATCCCTTTAAAATACGTGAAATTTTGAAATTTTCTTTTTGTATCGGGTCAGAGCGCACCTGAACCGAACCGCTACCAACCCTTCTTTAAAATCATATTAAAATATGAAAGTGTTTTAAAATCATTTATTTAAAACATTGCGGAATCCTAATTAACAATTTAAGGAGGAAATGCTAGACAAGTGAAATACTAAGTTTAATAAGTAAAACTGACAATTAAATACATTTTGGAAAACCTAATTTAATTACATTAGTTCTCTTTTACCTTCTTTATGCCTGGCCGGCCATGAACTTCCTCGCGCATGCAAATCCATCATCCCTGCTTTCATGTTATTCGTTCGTCTTTTCTTTTCGCTACTCCTACACTGTGCATTGACTTCAGTACCTACACCCACACCACAAGAAATACGTGAGCGTAATGGCTCAGTAAGGAAAAAGAGTTATATGCAATTATGAAATGCCTCTGTTTAGTCCTTTTGGAATGGGGGCCACTCAAACCAATCCTTTCACTAAGCCATTTACCAGTTCATTACTTTACTTTAAGTCATTCGTTCGTACTCGTACTTCGAGCTGGAATTGAGAGGTTTTTCTAGTGCAATGGTATAGTGGTCAGACCTAGCCTTTTTCCTCGCATCTAGAACTCCCGTACCCTATGAGGGAGGGACTATGCCTAGATTGCAAGCTAAATCTGCTACCCATCCACTCCCAATTTCCTTTTTATCGTTTTATAATCCAGTTTCTGTGCCGGGCTAAGCTTGCAGTACCACAAAAACCTTTATTATCTTATTATCTCTTTCCCCAGTTCCTGTCCCGGCTAAGCTACCAGTACCACGGGAACCTTTATTATCTTATTTTTACCCTTTTTCATCATTTTATCCTCACTCATGCATGCTTGCGTACCACCTTGTGGCACTCTCTATTAGTCTCTATTAAAATGATGCATGCTCATACATTCTCAACCCAACATGATGCATGATGACATAATACTCGTAAAATTGAAGTGCGCATATAAAGATGGTATATATAATTGAATGCGCATATAAACGAAAGTAAAGCAGTAACTATAATTGAAAGCACATACAAAGAAAGGAAATCATATAATGAAAGGAAATAACTGTGCACGACAAAAACAAGTACAATATGCAATTGAAACAATCGAATGCATACTAATGAAGGGATGGTACGGTAAGAATACAAGTAATTTATTTAAACTGATATGCTTAAGTCGAATTATCATTATTAATCTAATTGGTTATCCTAATTAATTTACATGCTCGAGAGTAAATTATATTTATTTTCCTATTTAGTTATCTTAATGTCTTAGCATACTCGGAGAATACCATTATTGTCCTAATTGGATATCTTATTTAATTTCCTTGTCTATTTACATGCTTTCTACATTTATTATTCCAAGTGATTACTCTGATTAGTTAACCTAGGTGAGTTACATGCTCGAAACAGATTACAACTATTAAGCTGATTAGTTATTCTAAGTAATTTACATGTTCAAGGGTTGATTTAGCATGGCATGACTAGGTTAATTAATATGCTATTATCAGGTTCGTTAATTAATTAAACCTGCAAGTTAAGTTAAACATACTAACTAATTAATCGTGCTCATTATAACAAATTAGTTAACATACTCCATGCTTAGATTTAGCTTAACTAATTAATACTCATGCATAGACTTGTTAATTAGTTTACATACTTAGTGTTAACTAATTAGTTCACATGTTTTAGGTTCATTAGTTGATTAGTTAAACTAGGATTAATTGATTTAAACTCGCTAGTTATCCTAGTTCATTTACATGCTCAGGATGAATTACAATTATTATAGTTAATTAATTAAACATGTTAATCTTGGTTAATTAACATGCCAATAAATTGTCATTCTAATAGGTCGTCCTAATCGATTTTCATGCATCAAGAATTAGCCCACATGATTAGACTATATGGTTAGATTAACTAAATTGGTTAACATGCTCAATTAATTATCATTCAACTAAAGCGATTAGCATACTCAATGGATTAGCATTTATTGATTAACATTTATCTAAATTAGTTAACAAGTGAGCCTACTAGATTAAGGAAGTCAGACGAACAAATGATGGCAGTACAATAACGAAGGGAACATAGCACAATTAATTATCAGCAAGAAGTCACTACAACTAGTAAGAAAATGAAATGACAAGGCAAAGTCATCATCAATGAAATTAATAGTTCGTTCGTACTTATCACGTCATTCATCATTCCTCATTCACCATTTACTCTCTAAGCATTCTTAGGAAACACACTTACAGTAAAGAAAATAAGCTAACTTTAAAGGAAATATATACTATCAGCCAATCTACACTGTCAACCAAGCATTTATCTAACAACAATGAAATCAACAAAAGAATTCACAACAGAAGTTCACCCAAGGAAAACCAACATTACTCTATAATGGAATAACATTTAAGGAAAATCACAGAGCACTATAATTCTACAGAGCATTAGCAAGACTTTCACAACAAGGAAATACACTCACACACCCCCACTTGTGGTGCAGGGCCTCCTCTGGCCAAGACACCCCTTAGTCCTTACTAATTTGATGACTTAAAACTCAGGGACAGTTCTCCTTCAGCTCATAGTAGTTCTAGCTCCTAGCTCAAAGCTCACAGCCCACTCTAACTCCTTAGCTCACTCATATTTGCACACTCCTCACATCCTCACTTCACTTCACTCACACACAACACTTCTAATTTCACTCTACTCTCACCCTCACTGGACACTCTCACTCACAGCTCTCTCTCTCACTCCCTCTGGAATTTCTTACTCATGCAGGAAATACTGAAGACTGAAGAGGAAGGGAGAGCTACTACCTGGAAGAGGGGAAGGAACACCATGAGTGCCCTAAGGGGNNNGCATTCAAAGAAACAGCTTTTTAAAATTTTGTATTTTAAAATTATGTTTTTTAGACAGTAAAACCCATATATATATATATATATATATATATATATATTTATTTATTTATTTTTTAAGGGTCAAAGTTACCCAAAAAAAAAACTAATCTAGCTCTAATTCTATGTACTTTTTTCCTTATTTTTGTGGTATAAGTTAATAAGAATTGAAATTACAAGAGTTGAGACAACATACCATATTAATGAAATCCTTGAATTCATTGATTTTATGTTTTTTTTTCTTAAATTTAATGTTGAGAATGAAATCCATGTTCACACAGATTATACATTATGATACTCTATTTCTGTTCAAATTGATGTTTAAATCATTGTTTGTTGTAATTTTAATTTTTTAAAAGATCAATCGACAATGTTTAAATCTTCAACTAATTTTATGTACTATTTTTCTAATTTTGTGGCCTAAAATCATTCTATTTTCAATTATTGAATTTATGTATTATTTTTCTAATTTTGTGGCTCTAAATCATTCTATTTTCAATTATTGTAGTTGTTACAAGATGAAATGCTGTTGCAATGACCCTTGTTGATACTCTATTAGTTTAATTCATATCATTCTTAGTACAATGTTCATCTCATTCCCAACTTATGGTCTGTTTCTTCAATCTATTTCTCTCTCTTTTTTTTTTTTGGAGGTATTATTTGAGGTCTTACTTTTTTGACTTATAAAACTAATAATCTAATATAGATAATGTTAGAACCCACAAGAGATTAGAGACAGAACGAGGAATGACTCGACCCAAAAGAATTTAATCACCAAATACTTTTTCACTTTAAATTTATTAATTAGCATCAGAAGTCATTAAAACATTTATTACAATATAGGATTCAACAAAATATGGGCTTAACAGATCCAACAAGTTATATAAAATAGTATAATAATTTAATCCAAATAAAATAAACGTGCAATAAAGAAAAATGACAAATGGAAATTACAATTGTTCATAACAAAGTTTACCTCCCTAGAGTCTGTCAAGGTAAAGTTATTAAAAATATACTTAGAAATCAAATAAATTACTTCGAATTTAGTCATGATTCGACAACTAGAAGTCTTGTTAAAAAAATTCTACAGCTGTCTTGTTAGAAGTCTTGTTAGGTTTAGGGTTTAGCGCTCAAGGACATAATACATACAGTTGTTTCATTACTCTAGTTAACAACAAAAAAACACTTACTCGTATGGTGGATTATTTAATTTTGTAATCAAAGGGGTAAGATCCACCAATTTTTTTTTTTATTATTTGAAATTTGGTTTAATCTAAACAGTTCAACTATGAGTAGAAGGTCTATGGGCACATTCTCCATGCTCTATAAATAGATAAACCCCCCTTTATCTTCTTCCTCACACCCCATTCTTCTAATCAAGAGAGAGATAGTAGAGAGAGAAAGTAAAGAGAGATGGAGAATTCATTTTGTGGTGAAACTTTTGCATATATTTTCATTCTACTAGCGTTTAGTTGCTTAGCTCAAGCAGCAAACCAAGGTGGAGGAACAAGCACAGATTTCATAAAGTCGTCATGCAGTGCAACAATTTACCCTAGTCTTTGTTATACTTCTCTCTCAGGCTATGCAAATTCTATCCAATCCAACCCCCAACTTCTAGCAATCACAGCTCTTGACGTTTCTCTCTCGTCGGCAAAATCAACATGGTTAACCATTGCAAAGCTCTCAAAAATGTCTGGAATGACACCAAAAGAAGCTGCCGCAATGAGTGATTGCATGGAAGAGCTCAGTGATGCAGTGGATCAAATTAACCAGTCAGTAGGAGAGTTGAACAACCTCAAGAACTCGAATTTTCCACTCGTCATGAGCGATGTACAAACGTGGGTAAGTGCGGCTTTGACTGACGAGACGACTTGCTCTGATGGGTTTGGTGGGGCCAGCATGAACAGAAACATGAAGATGACAGTGAGAAGTGAAGTAGTGAAGGTTGCGCAACTCACGAGTAATGCTTTGGCTCTCATCAATTTGTTACGCTATCCTTTATGGTTAAGATCGATTAGTATTGTCTAATGAAAGTTACAATATGGCAAGGGGAATAGTGTTGATTGGGTGAATTAAGATGTGGCAAGGCTGAAATTTAGATGAAAGATGTGAGAATGGGAAGGTTAGAGTTAGAGTAATGCTTGTTCCCCTTTTGTCAATGTGTCTTTTGTTATTCATGGGATAATATATCGGTGCTTTGTGATTAAATGTAATTTGCGTAGAAAATTAGATAATGCTATGATCAACTTCTTAATCATGCGACCACGATTGGTTAAACTTCATATTATAC
>CM039476.1:3648431-3670552 GCA_022433065.1 Begonia loranthoides
AAAATATGTAGAATGTATATCAAATAAAGTTTTACCCCTACTTTTGTGATCTAAATCATAGCAATTCAAATTATTGGAGTTGGGTCGAGAGATAATATTGATGTAAACAACACACTATAATTCTTTTTTTTTTCTTTTTTTTTTGGATTTAGACTATTTTAATCAAAACTGATTATATTTTTCTGTCGGCAAGAATATTTAATTAAAAGTACTATGGTAATTTGTAGTTTTGGATCTATGCAACATAACGATAGATTCATTAGTTCTCTTTTTCTGTTCTCAATTCGTGATCTTGATTTAATGACACGTTCGTGGAAATAAAATATTATGATTCTCTATTTGTTTGAATGTTTACATCAATATTTACATCAATGTTTAACCTAATATGTAACCAATATTTAACCTAATTTGTTTTGAAAGATGATAAACAAAGAATTAACTATTCAAATAATTTTGTGTACTCTATTGTGGCCTAAAATCATTGTAATTATTGAGGTTCTTAGTAGATGACATGTTTATCATATGTTGATTTTGTGGACTGTAAGTAGTCTTCAGACATATCATATTTGGTACTTGTCCAATTATTTTCTTTTCAATATTTGAAATTTTATGTGATCTAAAACGTTCATCTGGTCTATAAGTGTATCGATTGTCTGGTATATAAGTGTATAATAAACCTACCTCATGCACTATAAATACATAAACTCCATTGATCTTCTTCATCACTCCCCATTTTTCTATTCAGGATAGAGAAGGTCAAGAGATAGAGAATTGACTTTGTGAGCAAACTTTTGCTGTTCTACTAGCATTTGTAAAATGTAACTGACAATACAATGATTGAAAAATTTTATATAAAAAATAAAATTGATTTTCTCGTTAATTAATTATTCTTCGAAAAACTAATAATTTATGATCAAAAGGTATTACTGTTGTGGTTAAAATGATTAAAGTGGGAGGTGTATTAATGTTACCTAGGAGATAATATTTTGGATAAATAGACTAATATAATTTAGAGCTTTGACTGATCACAATTTAAGAAATAAATTTTAAATGTTAATATATGTACAAAAAATAAAAGAAAATCAAAATAAAACAAATTATATTTTTTATTTAAAGGGCAATTTTTCTTTATTATTGGCACTGAAAATGAAGAAAAGAGGCAAATGGGAGAAACATCAATGGTTTACCGGGGTATGACAAACTAACCTCCATTTAATTTCATATTTTAAGCTTTGGAGTTTTGGTTGAAAATCCAATTTAGAGTCGTAAACTTGACTCATTGGTTAGAAATGGGGTGTAATAGCCAAATGGGGCTTGTTGAGGTGCTAGATTGAGTAAAATATTGATTCCACGTAAGAATCAATGAAAATTCAAAATTTTTGTAGAATCTCGATTTGTTGTATTTAGCTACTGCCGCAGTGCTACAAGTGCATAGTTCATGCAAGTTGGTGCTAATGAACACTACGTCCCATAGGTGGTGTTGTGATAAACCTCACAAGATATCACTCCGATGCAATATAACAGAACTAAAACGTAAAAGCAATCAAGAACACCAGAGTTACGTGGTTCTGACAATGGTGTCCTACATCCACGGATGAAGTCGCTGCAAACTTTTATTCATATCCTCAGGTTACAAGAACAGAACGAGACGATGACAACAATGATCAAAACACAAGAAACAAGCAGAAAAACGAACTACACCGAGAAAGCCATCTCACCTTCGTCTTCTTCCTTCTTCGTGAACAGGAATCCTCTGTTCCCCTCTGTTATTCTTCACCGAAACAGAGGAAGTTTCTTTCTTGTTACACTTGATCACCCATTCCCAGCAACCCATATACCAGCTATTATATATAGCCTAACTCTTTTACCTAGTTAGAAAAATTTAAAAAAATAACTGCCATTTAACAGCTATGAGTACGCTGTAAATCTGAGTCACCTTCACAATTCTCCACCTTGACACTGATTTACAGGAAAGAAAAGCTCACATGACCATATCATCACTTCACCAGGAATTACACATCCTGAATTTTAGCTAAATTTGAGCAATGCTTAAATTTAGCCATTTTCAAAACATTCATCAATCTGTCTGCTGAATTTTTTACGAGCTCCACCTTCGGTTGATAACCATTTTGAGTTAAGACAAACGTTCCTTGTCTTTGATCCCTCAAAACCTCAATCCCAAGCATTTTTCTCAAAACAAACTCATCCAGGCAGCTTTTACAGTACCGTGGAGATTTCTTCCACAACCTTTTGTCACTGCCTTCCTCTGCTCCTGAGTTATACAGAACAACAAATGACACGAGAGTATATGCTATTTTCCCTGCATATCCAAACCTCTTAACTGGTTTTATGACTCTCACAAATCTGTCCCTGGAGAGTTGTTGATTTGTAAACTTGTCCATTTCTTCTACTTCTTCTTCCTCAGTTGACTCCACCTCAACATGAGTACCGGATGAAGAAGGTAAACACCGCTCACTTACATGTCTCAATTGTAAGTTCCACTGCTGATTGTCTACTCCTTGAGCTCGGTTCATACGTGGATATTCACTTGTGACTGTTTTTCCTTGAAGAATATATAATCCATCTTGCAAGCTGCCCTTCATCACAGTAGATGTTCCCTTCAAAATGTTCATAGTTTCATTGTTTACCTGAACTATGCAACCTGATTTGTCCAGTAAACTAATTGACAGCAGATTCCTTTTCAGACTAGGAACAAACCTGACGTTATCAATTGTTCTAATATATCCATCATGCATTAGGATCTCTATATAACCCTCACCTTCTATTTGGCAAGTTTGATTATTGCCTAGTAGAACTTGTCCTCCTGCATTTTTACAGAATCCTTGTAGCCACTCCAGTATTGATGTCATATGAAAGGAGCATCCTGTATCCAAGATCCAGCGATCCCTTGAGTCTGTAATAGAAGCCACCAGTACATCAGAAGTATCATAACCTTCATATGCGACTGAAGCATCTCCTCTATCTATATTGCTTTTATTAAGTTTTCTTTTTCTGGCATAGCAATCCTTTTTAAGGTGGCCTTCTTTGTTACAAAAGAAACATCTTCTTCCCTTTTGTGATTGTCCACGGACAAACAATCCTTCTCCACCGTGATTAACACTTGTTTCAGATTGCTTCTGTAACTCTTTTGAGTTGAGGGCAGCCTTAACTTCTCCCATGGTTAGTGTTTGTTTTCCAAACAACATTGTGTCTACAAAATGTTCGTAGACTTTAGGCAGTGAGCTGAGCAATATAATAGCCTGGTCTTCGTCTTCTAGTTTCACTCCAATACTATTCAGGTCTAAGATGATTTTGTTAAAATCATCTACATGTCTGCGCATCTCCTTTGATTCATCCATGGTTAGTGTGTACAGTTTCTTCTTCAAGTAGAGATGGTTTGCCAGTGAGCGCTTCATGTACAATGCTTCAAGCTTCGACCAAACTGTAAGTGCCTCTTTTTCTTCCGTGACCTTGCGTAGTACTTCATCACCCAGGCTCAACAAAATGGCACTATGAGCTTTTGTTTCAACGTCCTCAGCTTTTAACTTGTCCTGTTCTTTCAGAGCCTTAATCGCAGGTTCATCAATGGCTTGAGCCAATCCCTGATGAACCAGAAGGGCTCGCATTTTTACCCGCCACAGGCTGAAATCGTTAGTCCCGGTGAATTTGTCCACTTCAAATTTTGCCATGAATTGGGATCGGGGTAGTCAGACTGAATCTTGCAAGTAGGTTTTGCAAGAACTTGAATCTTTAATCTGAAGGTCGCGGGTGAGCAAAAAAAATCCACGCTCACCGCACCAATTGTTGTGATAAACCTCACCAGATATCACTCCGATGCAATATAACAGAACTAAAACGTAAAAGCAATCAAGAACACCAGAGTTACGTGGTTCGGACAATGGTGTCCTACATCCACGGATGAAGTCGCTGCAAACTTTTATTCATATCCTCAGGTTACAAGAACAGAACGAGACGATGACAACAATGATCAAAACACAAGAAACAAGCAGAAAAACGAACTACACCGAGAAAGCCATCTCACCTTCGTCTTCTTCCTCCTTCGTGAACAGGAATCCTCTGTTCCCCTCTGTTATTCTTCACCGAAACAGAGGAAGTTTCTTTCTTGTTACACTTGATCACCCATTCCCAGCAACCCATATACCAGCTATTATATATAGCCTAACTCTTTTACCTAGTTAGAAAAATTTAAAAAAATTAACTGCCATTTAACAGCTATGAGTACGCTGTAAATCTGAGTCACCTTCACAGGTGGGTCCACATCCAGAATGTATAGAAACATGAAGGCAGAGCCATGGTGTGAATGCCTATAGTTTGGGTGTTATAGCACCACTGTATTGGCGAGCCAATACTATAATATCTGGTAGTTTTACCGTGTAATATTATGGATGTTTTAATAAACGAATATTTACTATTTTGAGTGAAAAATTCTATCAAGTAGTAACAGTGTGAGGATTTGGTAAAAATAATAGAAAAGATAGCATGGGCGGACTACCGGGAGAAAATAATGTGGTCAACCAATCTAAGTTAAAAACAGGTGCCCGCTGATATTTGAGCAAGGAATGGTGTAGTACTTGCCTATTTAAATAAAAATTGGAGGATACTTTTAGGAAACGCTTCTCCGATGCTATAATTTTCCTTGCGGGTGATTGAAATTTCCTTTCCCAATTCACTCTTTCCCATAAAAAAAATGCCAGCTTCTCCCACAAATCCTACCATTCTCAATCTCTCATATTCACTTTGCCTCTCATCTCCTACAAATTCCTTACCTGGCTTCCAACAATTTCTGTGACGAAGAAATTAACTAAGGTAAGTCAATTTTCTCTTGGCTCCACCATTGCCATTTGATTGAATTAAAATCCTCATTCTGTTGTGTATCTCTAGTGGAAGGGAATCAGACGATTTCGGAGAGGGAGGAGTGTTGCAATTCCACATTTTCAACAGAGCTACTGTAATTAAAAAAACTGATGTTCAAAAGTGGTAAAAATCAAGACTTTTCTTTTGAGTTTTGGTTCTAATTTTGAGTCCAAATTTCAAAGTCGAAATTTTGGTTGTTATTGGGATGTACTAGCCGATTAACTGGATGAAATCTGACAATTTGTCCGTGTGGATTTCGTCGGCAACTAGAGGCCAAATTGTGGCTCAGCTCTACGTTAAATCTCCATAGTCGGTCAGTTGGACAACTGGCCGAGACACAGAGTCCTGGCTAGAGTCGGGGATTGTCCGCAACATGAAATCTCAACCGTCCTTGATGGGGACGATGATGTTCGCGATGAAGGAATGAAGGCGTCCGCAAACAGGCCCTGTGTACGGGCCGCAGTTAAACCTTGAGGGACTGTTGGTTGTGGACTAAGTTATCCAGTCTTGGCTTGCGGTTCGAGTTATCCAGTTGGGCCGCGATCCAATCCCTTTGGGCTAAGGTCAAGAATCTATTTTGGGCTAGAATTTTTGGTAATTTAATTCAATTAATTTTGGATTAGTTTTAAATGATAATTGGACATTTTAATGTATAAAAATTGAACCAAAAAATTTAATGACTTATTTTGGATAGGTATTCACTAATTAGATTAAAAATTCGTGGACCGTTGGATTTGAGCGATTGGATTTTGGACTTTAGTCAGTGTAAGCTACTTTGAGGCAGATATTTATTTTTATGCATCACATTGCATAATTTTTTTATAAAATAAATATTTTGAGATGTGTCTCATATAAAAAATGATGTGTCCATATTATGGCTGTCAGATGTTTTTATATATTATATTTACTTTTCACTGTACACGTTTATTTAAGCATTCATATTAAAATTTCTGGATCAACTCGGTCGTGTGAATCGAGTTTGATTGACCTAGTTTAGGGTCTGTTTTATTTTACGCACATTTTACTGTGGGAGGATGTGTTTATTTGTTGTAAACTAAGTAATGAGACAGTTGTATATACCATGTCCTTAGGGGAAAAACCCTAAACCTGATCAAGGTATTTATGTGGCTTTCCCGATCACCGAACATTGTTTTTTATTTTGTGATATGTCTATGGCATGGTGTGCCTGGAGTCCATGAGCGGCTCAATTTTCATTTAGATTTTTATCTAGTATAACACAAACCTATTTTAATTACGTACCACATATTAGTGAGTTATTTTAAACAAGTACGCTTTTGTGCAAATATTTCTAAGATGAATTTATAAAATACAAGTTTTAAATTCATGCATGATTAAATATTGTTTTGAATAAATTATTGTTAATTAAATTTAATATCTATTAAGTTTAATCAATTTACCCCAATGACATATTTTCAGGATTTTATCACCAGGACTTTTCATTGCCAAATCAAGATTAAATTTGACGAAATTTATTTATTTTCATTATTTTAATAGTTTTACATTTAGTTTCTTTTAGTGAGGTAAACTTCATGATAGACACTTGTAATTTATATTTTTATTTTCCGCATAATTTTTTATTTGAATAATATTATTATGCTATCTGATATCACTTATTGGATCTGTTAAGCCCATATTTCGTCTATCCTTGGCTTATAATAAATATTTTAAGTCTTGCACTACTAATTAATAAAATCAAAGTGAAAAAGGATTGGGCAATTCGTTCTTTGGGTCGGTTCATTCCCCGTTTTGTCTCAGGTCTCTTGTGGGTCATGACATATAGCGAGTTTGTAGAAGCAAATGTACGAAAATTTGGTGTCCATGGAAGGAAAGGTGTTCACGGCAAGAAGAAATGTCGTCGTTTGATATTAAGGAATGTTTCTGCAGTGAACAATGAGGTTGTACAAGTGTACATCTCAAAAAAGAATGCATCCACAGAAGGGAATGAGGCTGTGGAAAGGAATGTGTCCGCAGAATGGACGATGTAGTATTAGATTAAGGGACGTATCTGTAGAAGAAAAAAGGTCTGCGGTAAGTAAGTAACAAGGAAGAAACGTTGTCATTTAGGTTAAAGATTAGATAATCCACATAAGGAAATGCGTTTGCAGTGGATAAGAGAAAAACTTTGTCATTTGACTAAAGGATTCATGGATAACACATATTCGCAAAAGGGCACGCTTCCACTGCAATTAAGCAAAATGCAAAACTTCGTAATTTGATGGAAGGATTCGTTGAAAATGTGTATCCACAGAACAAAATGCATCAGTGGCAAATAAAATGGTGAAAAATATCATGGTTTTTGGTTGAAGTAAAGTTTAATTGCGAAAACGAGAGTGTCCAAAGAAGTGTTGGTATTTGCAAAAATGCATCCACAGAAAAGAATGTGTTTGTGGGACGACATGACAATAAATGATTGGCAGATTTCTATTGGATGAAGAGAATATTAACAGCAAATATGCTCTGCAGAAGTGTATATATCCACTGCGGTCATCTGTGAAAGTAAAAGTAACAGTATTGGGTGTTTGTTACGTAATTGGCCTTCAGGGTTAGTTAATAGTTAAGCAAAAGATTACAAACCACTAATTACACTTGATTAAGGTATTAAAAACATCAAGATTACATCTATAAGGTTGAGCCTAGGTAGATTGTTGTGTCATGTGGTGATTGGCCGAAGCTTGTGACTCATGGGGCTAAGTCATTATTACTTTGAACCTCTATAAATTAAATGGTTTGGTTCTTCAAAACGCAAGCAAGTGAGCCATGAATTGAAGCTCCTCTCTACTCTCTGAAGGTCTGCAAAGTTTTGTTTTTTAAGTGATTTATGAGTTGGAGGAGAAACATAAGGAGAAAATTATAAGGTAGTTCTTTGGGTTTCAATAAAGGATCACGAAATTGGTTTTGTGCTCAGAATTTTTGATTTAAAGATTCTTGATTATATACTAAAAATATGCTAATGATAAGTGATGGAAGGAATTCTCAATTAAAGCGATGATTATGCACCTAATATCATACTTTGTTAAAAATTAGGAAAATCAAGCTAGTTTCATATTTGAAAGCACCAACCAACTTTAATGATGTAAAATTTAATAATTGTTTCAATATGTTGAAATAGACACTTTGATGGAACTATGAGAATTGGAATCAACCCATTTGGACCGAAATATTAGAAGTTATGAATTTTGGAAGTTGATAGTAAACTATGAGATAAAAATTGGTTATTAGACAGGAACAAGGTTCTATTTTGGATGTTTTAACCCTGACAAAAGTAATTTGATTTTTAAATTCATTTTATGAGATAATAAGTATCATCTAAGGAAATTAGGAGTTCAAGAATCATTCGAATTGGAGAAGTATGCCAAAACTTATGGATGTTAATGTAAACATGTGTAGTTGGATACTAACATGTAATTGAAACATGTTTTAGGTTTTCAAACTCAAGGAAATAATTCATAGTTACTGTGAATTGTTCTAAGATTCCAAAGTAATTAATGGTTGTGATTAATGGCCTACATCACAAAATGCTAGAATGTTGTTAATCGTTATGATAATATGGTAATTGTGGATATGTTGTGTGACGGCCTGCATCAAATTTGTTCTTTCTTTACTTAACTTTTCTCTTTAAATTTCCGTGTAAAAATTTTTCTTTTTATTCACTTTAAAACGGGTGAATATAAAACTTAAGTTTAGTGTGAAAATCTAAAGAGCATTAGTAAATCAGAGTAAAACGAAAATGTTAGATGTGTTAAATAAAGTTCAGAGTTAAGAGCGGAATTATAACTAATATTCAAAACATAGTTTGAAGGTGAGGGTAAGAGTTAATATTTTACAAAATCATATCCTTTATCAAACCAATTAAAAATAGAAATTTTTGTCCTTTTTCCTTTGAGCCATAATCCTAGTCAGGTCGCGATTCAGCCGGATAGTCTGCAGGCTCCACGAGAAATGCATCCTCTTCTACTTCTGGCATTATCATTTCTTAACATTTTCCAACACCACAAGTAAAACGTAAGCCTAAAGACCTATTAAGGAGTGGGGTATGCAATATGCTTTATGCCTCTCTTTAGTTCTTTTTGGAATGGGTATCGCCCCAAACCAAAATTTTCTTTACTTTTGTTCTTTCATTCTTTCTTTATTTCATAACTCGTACGTTGAGCGGGAGATTAGAGGACCTGTGTTGGAGGTGTAGTCTTGGTCGGCTTCTAACCACCTATGGTAGCTAATCCCGTTCCCAACAAGGGAGGAGACTTAGTCCAGATTACCTGATTAGATCTGAACTACCCGTCTGTCCCCAAACTCCCCATTTTCTTTTCCTTTCATTCTTTTCATTTATCAGTTTTCCTTACGTAATGCATATGAGTACAACCCTAGAGGTGAGACTTCCTATTTGTTTCTATTATCATGATGCATATTGATACATTATAAAAGTAACGATAATTAAATAGTGAATATCAATAAATAATCGTAATTGAAAGTGAATAAAACGAACGAATATAGCAACAAATTAAATAGTGAATAACATGCTTGGATATATAGAACATAACAATAAAAGACACGACAGATTGAGCATGGTATTAAACTAAGATTAAATGTTAAATAGTAACGAGGTACTCAAACTAATTAGGCATGCTTAACAATATTAACTAGACTTGTAATCGACAATTAATTGGAAACATGCTTTGTAAATTCATATGAGCTAAGGACATGAATTGATTATAAATAAGTGGGCTAATGATAGCGCACATTAGAAGGTAAAGCATGATTTAACGATATTATTTTCAACTAGAGTTAACAACTTAGTTTAGGGTTATTGAAGATTAAACCTATCATATTAGGGATTTGTTATGCATAGTCCTTTTAAAGGGAAAATACAACTTCTAACTAGTACCAAGAATTAACAGCAGTATCGATTACGTCTACTATCTTAACAGCAATGTGATATACAACATTTCTAACAGAACAACATTACTACCCACGAATTAGTTAACAACTTATTCATACGTAACATTTCATCACATAACATTCAGTTCATTAGTTTAGTGTAGCAGTTCATCGATTCGTATCATAGAGATTAATGTTAGAAAGCATAATATTAGTAGTAGCATTATCAATTTCCCTATCAGGTAAAGCATTGAATTGCAGTAAAAGAAAATACAGAATATTAACAAAGAACACACAAACTTTACTTGTGGGTAGGGTCTCCACTGGTCAACAACTTTACCCAATCCTTACCTTAGGGTTCTAATCGTTGAAGAAATCCTACACGGATAGCAAAGGCACTAGCACCCAATTCAATCCTTAGCTTATAGAACTTCATCCTCACTCAAGTAGAAAACACACGACTCACGAACTCACTAAATACACAATTTTCTCCAAAGAATTTTCTCTCGCTCGTAGAGGAAGCAAAAGGTGAAATACAGAGAAGAACCCAGTCAACCTCTTAATATGCTAAGCCTTACCTGGGTGTGACATATGTACACCAAACAGAGAGGGAGAGCCTGCTTCGACGTGGAGTAGACGTGGTCTAGTCATGGTGGTTCGTCTCCTTTGTCAATTTAGTGGGTTTTAATTAACTAAACGACAAGAAAGTTTATTATTTAAACCTTATTTATTCGCAGATTTGGGATTTTTCAGACTAGGGAATGCGTCCTGGCCTCGTCTGCATTTGTCCAAAATCATCATTTCTCAGGCAGAGCTGCGTTTTCGGACGAAGGAAGGTGTCATCGCCTTTGTCCGTGTTCATCCAAAAGTGTCCAGAAATTGGACAGATTCAAAACCTCCTTGTCCACTACCATCTGCCATCATCTGCCTGCGTTTGAAATAACGTGTTACAGATGAATTAGGACGCAGAGTCTCATCCTACATCGTCCCAAAACTCAGGGACGACGTGCCATGCATTTTTGGACACGACCCATAGTATGCGTGTGTCCAAATTCTCTTTTTACACATTATATCCACTGCGTCCAAAATCTCCATTACACATTTTATTCACCAATTTTTCATATTTTAATTATTCCTTAATACTTATCCCATATCTACACGTCATAAATTAACATGCACCATCACGTAGTATAATATTTTAATTATTCCAAAATTAATTACATTGAATACACTAGGAAATATTATCAGGGTATTACATTCTACCCCTTTACAAAAATTGTCCTCAAAATTAAGCTAACTAAATAGCTCTGGATACTTTGCCCTCATATCATCTTCCTTCTCCCAAGTGGCCTCTTTGCTCGTACGGTTCTACCATAAAACTTTAACCAGCAGAATTCGCTTGTGTTGTAGTTTCTTTACTCTGGAGTCTAGGATATGAACATACCTTTCTTTGTAGCTCAAGTTAACTTGAACTTCAATATCTTCGAGAGGGCTCAATAAAGTCGCATTTTCCAGACACTTCTTGAGCTTCGATACGTGAAAGACGTTGTGTACGCCCGCCATAGAATCTTGTTGCTGTAATTGGTAGGCAACTAACCCAACCCTCTTCGCGATGACATAGGGGCGAACATATCTTAGGTTGAGCTTATCCCTTTTTTTGAAGCGCACTATGCCCTTGAGAGGAGATATCTTCAAGAATACACTGTCTTCTTCGTTGAATTCTAGACTTTATCGAAGATTATCAGCATAACTCTTTTGACGGCTTTGGGCTGCTAAAATCGTTTGCTTGATTATGGCCACAGATTCTGCCATTTTCTGTACTATTTCTGGGCCATAGAATGTAGCTTCACCTGTCTCGTCCAAGTGTAAGGGAGATCTACACTTCCTCCCATATAGTGCCTCATATCGTGCCATGTATATCGTGGCCTGAAAGCTGTTATTATATGCGAATTCGACCAAGGGTAGCATTTTCTCCCATCCGACCTGAAATTCTAGTGCACAGGCGCAAAGCATATCTTTTAGAGTTTGGATAGTCCTCTCACTTTGGCCATCTGTCTGAGGGTGAAATGTTGTGCTAAATTGTAGTTCCATACCCATGGCCATGTGTAGACTCTTCCAAAATACTGAAGTAAATCATGGGTCTCGAACACGATAGAAATTGGAACACCATGTAGCTGTACAATCTCCTTGACATATAAATCAGCGAATTGGTTTATTTTATATGTCATGGCTATAGGAAGGATGTGTGAAACACTTGGTCATTGGTGTTTAGCATTCACTCGTTGACATAACTCGCATAAAGCCACGTACATAGCAATGTCATACTTCATATTTGGCAAGTAGTAATGTGCTTTGAGATCCTGGTACATCTTAGTACGACCAGGATGAATTGAGAAGCTAGATGAGTGGGCTTCTCATAAAATCATTATTCGTAAGGCCATACTGCTCGACACATACCATCGGTTTTTATATTTTACTGTGCCCTCTACAGACATAGAGTAGTCCTGATGTTCTAGTAAGGTTGGGTTCAATTTGAATTTCCCACATACACTATCACCTTGCTAAGCTTCTTTAATCTACTCGAGTATAGACGGCATCAAAGTCACTTTTGATAATACCACATCTTACTGCGTTGGGACTATCTGCACATTGAGCTCCTGTAAGTCTTTCTAAAGTCCAGAAGACATTTATTCACATAACATGCTCATCATGACAACTTTACGGCTGAGAGCATCCGCAACAACATTGCCTTTCCCTAGATGGTATTTGATTTCGCAATCGTAGTCTTTAACGAACTCAAGCCATCGTCATTGCCTCATGTTCAATTCCTTCTATGTGAAAATATATTTAAGACTTTTGTGATCTGAGTAGATTTCACAGCGCTGCCCATATAAATAGTGCCTCCATACTTTGAGAGTGAAGACAACCGCAATGAGCTCTATGTCGTGCGTGGGATAATTCAACTCATAGAATTTAAGTTGTCGAGAAGCATATGCAATAACTCTTCCATGTTGCATAAAAACTCTACCAAGCCCTCTCTTTGATTCATCGCAATAAATGCAAAAGTCTCCTTCCTCCACAGACAACGGCAGTACAGGGGTAGTTGTCATTCTGTGCTTCAATTCATGAAAGCTCTTTTCACAATCGCTAGACCACCAAAATCGTGTATTCTTCTTTGTTAGACTGGTGAGTGGTAGAGTGATCTTAGAGAATTCCTCCATAAAACGCCTGTAGTATCCAGCTAACCCAAAGAAACTCCTCACATCTCCAATATTCTTCGGGTGTACCCAGTTCATAACCGCTTATACTTTTGCCGGGTCCACGGAGATACCATCTTTGGAGATCACATGGCCAAGGAAGCCAACTTTGCTCAGCCAAAAGTCGCATTTAGAAAATTTGGCTTACAATTGGTGTTGGCTAAGAATAGATAGAGCTATTCGGAGATGTTCACAATGCTCCGCCTTTGATCGGGAATAGACCAAGATATCATCAATAAAGACAATGATAAATTTATCCAGTTAATTTCTGAAGATTTGGTTCATCAGGTCCGTGAAGGCTTTAGGGGTTTAGTACCCGTACATGGTGCAGAATGCAGTCTTAGGTACATTGTCTAGTTTAACCTTCAACTGATAATAACCTGATCGGAGGTCAATTTTCGAAAATACATAGGCACCACATAACTGATCAAATGGATCGTTGATCCTTTGGCAGAGGATACTTATTCTTGATTGTTACTTTGTTTAGCTCTTAGTAATTGATGCACATTCTCATTGTCCCATATTTCTTCTTGACGAATAGCATTGGTGCACCCCAAGGAGAAGAGCTTGGGTGAATAAACCCCTTGGTGATCAGTTCCTCCAATTGAACCTTCAACTCTCATAATTTAGCTAGCGCCATACGATACGGGTTTTTAGAAATAGGTTCAGTGTCGGGCTACAAGTTGATCTCAAATTTAATCTCGCGGTCAGGGGGTAAACCGAGAAGATCATCGAGAAAAATATTTGGGAAGTCATGGAATATTGCAACATCCTACATTTTAGTCTCAAGATTTGTGGTAGTGTCGATCACATTTACTAGGAACCCATCACATCCATTCCTCAAAAATTTATCTGCCCTGAGTGCAGAGATAATAGCTAGTTTTTCCTCCTCCTTCGTTCCTCGGAAAGTGTGTAGTTCGCCACCCGAAGGACAACAACATACTTCCCTCTTCTTATGGTTGATGATCGTGCGGTGTGAAGATACTCAATCCATTCCGATGATAATATCGTAGCCCTTTAGGTCTATAATAATCAAGTCGGCCCGAAATAAACGGTCATTTATCTCCACTGCATAGGCCTTGAGAATTCTGTCGGTAATTAAATGCTCACCGGAAGGCAACAACACGTGATGCGTAGAGTTCAAGCTACTGGAGAAACAATTTTTCCATTCACAGAACTTTGTTAAAATAAAAGAGTGCGTAACACCTGAATCTAATAGGACGTACGCAGCACACTTATTAACGTAGATTGTACCTATTAGGTCAGGTAACTTGTTTATTCTAAGCCAAGATCTCCTAATTTAACTAGGGAGCAGTTAACACCACATATAAACAATTATTACATTAAATTAGGTGTACGTGCCACAACTGCTGGCTGCTGTTGTCCTGGTCTGGTTCGTACATAGCGCAGACTCGCGAGGCCACACCTCCTTGTCCACCGGGTCTGGTTGTGTAGTATCTAGCTATAAGGCCAAGCTTGCCACACACATAACATTTCTCTAAGCCAGCCAAACATTCAACCGTGATGTACTTTTTTGCATTTCGGACGTGCGTTAGATTGAGGGGCATTGGGTGTCTGTGTCATTGGTTGTTTATCCTGTCTCTGTTGCACCCCACCTTGAAAGGGTCATTTAGATCCCTGGCCCATTGATGGACCACTTTGTGACTACTGCTTAGAATTTTCTTTCCACATTCTCTAGCTAGCTTCCCTCTATCTAGTTGCCATAAAAATTCACTCCCTCAACAGCTAAGGCTCTTGCCACAATTTGTGAATAAGTGACACCTTCAGTGTCAGGCCCAATGACTCCTTCCAAAACTTCAATTTTAAGTCCCTAAACAAAATGGTGGACTCTGTGCTCTTCTGCCTCTACCAAGTGAGGGGCATAGCGAGATAATGCCTCAAACCTTTGAGCATACTCTACTACGGTTCCCGTCTGGCGTAAGCATATAAATTCCATTAACTTCTGCGTACAGACAGTGTGGTTGAAATACTTCTCATTAAACAGCTCTTTGAAGTCTTTCCAGGTGAGGGCTACAACATCTTGCGAGGACTTGATCGAGTCCCACCAAAAGTGTGCCTCATGTGTTAGCAAATAAGCAACACATGTAACGACCCAAATTTTCTTTTCCTTTAAAAATACGATAAATTTAAAACTTTCTAAAAATAATGACTTAAAACGTCATTAATTGAAATCAGAGTCTTCTTCTTCTAAAAACTGAACCGTTAAATTCTCTCTTATACTCATTCCTTAAACCATGTAAATGTATAACTATACAATTCTTTTTCTGAAAAACGTAGCGGAAGCTTAAATAAAACTATTTATGGAATAGAAATAACTAATTACATTTATCTTTACAAAACAGTTTTGCTCTTGATGTTTTTAACCTTTAAATCTTTACCCATTAATCTTGAGTCATGCCAACCACAACGCTCGCTTGTGTAAATCCTTCATCAACCGCTCCTCTTTTAGACCACTTCATAACATTACGATCACCTACACCACAAGTAGACACTGTAAGCCCAAGGAATTGGAAAACAAACACAACAAATGCCTCTAACTGGTTATGTCGAAAAGGAATCCACCCAACCATTCTTTACTCACTATTATATCTTATAACTCGTGGATCGAGTTGGGAGATTAGAGAACTCTAGCAGGCAATGGGGGGAAAACTCGACATCTAACACCCTAGAGTAGACAAGCTTTTTCAATCCCATGGGCGGGAAGATCTTACATTCTGTTTACCGAGTCTACCGATTAGATCCGAACCATTAACCCGGTCTTTAATTTCCTTACGTACATTATTAGTCATTTTAACTCGCGTTATGAATATCAACACATTTGTGGTATTTCCTAAGGGTTTCTAAGACCATGAACTCTCAACCCTTAGACTCTAACAATCAATCTAACATTTAGCAATCAAATTAACATTGCCATCTCAAAGGATAAAATCTTAAAACTATTAAGAAAGCAATTATGTCAACCAATAATTTGTATCACATTCTGCACCTTGCAATAGTTAAAACATCTTAAAAACAATGACTTAATTAACTAAACAACAAAACAGACAATTATCCTTGGAAATCTAAAAGAATTGATTTCAAATACAAACATGTATACAATTGACCAAAATCTAATCTAGTAAGTTTCGTGCTTTTGGGATATTACTAATTCTAGATGATAAGATGACAGCAATCAACAAAACATTTATGATACTCAAACATGCCACTATGCTACTAAATCGATGAATGGGCATGCATACATACTCATAGTATTCCACTCTAATCATAAACTGTAAACTAACTAACACACTGTAAATTCTCAAAATAACAGTGAAATCTACTATGCATACAACCTATCATGACGATGGGTTACGAAAGCATAAGAAAAGGGTACGTGTGATCTTATTTTCTACTTGATAGTGGTTATGTTTATTGATTTTGACTACTTGCAAGGTTGTAATGACACTACAACTGAGCTAAACAATCTAAAACACGACTTGAGATTACTTAAAATGAAACATATTATCATGCTTGAGGATACAACAACTAAAACATACAACATGCTTAGAGAGGAACAATATTTTTACAAACTAGAAATCAAGTATAACTAATGACGGAAATTGAAACTTGATATCAGCACAATCAACTAATCATATAATCCTAACCAGTCCCAAACTCCAAACGGAGTTACATGCAATAAAAGCAAACACAAATTGATATAAACAAGTCAAGAATAGAAGATTACATACCAAACTACCAAATGGAAAGAGAAAGGCACAAGAACTAACATAACTCATACAATTGAAATCAAACAATACAAGTTTTACTTGTGGGTAGGGCTTTTGGAATGCCAACACCTACAAATCCTTACCAGAAACTCAAAGGAGACTCGTTGTACAAACCAATAGCATCACTTTCGGCCAACAACACTTGCATCAGCTCATATTTGAGCTTCCCCTCCAATCTTTCTATATTTGCAACTCATGAAGGAACCATTTTTGGCTAAAATGGAGGGCAAAGAGTGCTAGCTCACTCGGCTCCCCTCATTCTCTCTACACTTAGTTTTTGTTTCACAAAAGAGAGAGTTACTCTCTGCCAAAGGTGGGGGCAGAGAGTATAAACTCTCACCCGAAGCACTCTCCCCCTTTCGCCATTTCTCTATTCTTCCTCACTGCCAGGATAGGAGTGCTCTCTGCCAAAGGCAGAGAGTTTAATCACTCACACCCGACAACTACCCCTTATTGTCAGCTCTTCTTTATCACCAATAATTTCTGTCTGTCTGCCACTTTCAGTCAAGAGAGTATTCAATACTCTGAAATTCGTTCCCCCACCAATAATGCAATGCAATGCTAGCACTGTCTACATTGGCAGACAATAATTGCCCAACCAAACCGGGGCAGACCGGTTTGGTTCGCTCATCAACTCGGCAGCGAATTCGCTGCCCATCGCGAGTTCGGCACTGCCGAACGGGAAACGACGTTCCCATCGTCGAATCGCGACACCAAACGACAAGCAAACAACATAAAAGAGAAACCCAACTCAATGTACCGCAATATCGTCGCCGGAAGTCGCAGCGGCAAGAGCTCCGATCCCGAGCTCCAAAATCGCGAGCCCTAGTCGTCCCAACGCTTGATCGTTCACACGCCGTCACCGTAGCAGCATGCCGGTCACCGCATCCCGAGCCCAAGCTCGTCGTCGACCGAGCTCCCACGCCTTCGCTCGATCTTTCGCTCGTCGCCCTCGCTCTCTCTCGCTCTCGTGTTCTCTGCTCGTCGGCCTGCACGAGAGAATGGCTTTCAGCCATTCTCTCGTTTGATTGCTGAACCGGTTCAGTTCTTGCTGAACCGGTTCAACATTTAATTCGTTTTACTCAAATTTAACTTATTACATTACCATCTATCTTATTTCTAATTTATCTAATTATTCAAATTAATCTTTAATGTACAACAATTATACTAAATTTCAATTATTTATGTTGCATAATGTTGATGAATATCATCCTGTTTTATAACGTACTTATTTTTATGAAATTCATAATAATCATAAGGATAGGAAAATAGTGGAATTTGTCCTTAGTAATATCCCGATGAATATTCAATTAATCTGATTACTCTTACTTATTATTATTATTTATAATTAGACTTATTATATTATAGAAAATCGCAATATTACAACACATTTAACTCTTTCAGTCTCACCAATCTCTGCATATGCAAGCTTGTCCTCCAGTGAGCATATCCACTCCTCAACTCTCGTGATATCGGAGATGTTCCCATTGAAACAGGGAGGCTTTAGCCTTTGGAACTTTTCCCATCCTGTTTCTCTCTAAATGGACATTGCTCGTTGATTCCTGTTCCCATTTCTTCCATGATCTTGCCCATAAATCTTTCCATGTATCGAAAATGCTGCTCCATGTATTGAGACTGTTGCTCCATACCTTGAGATTGCTGCTCCACAACCGCAGCAAAATGATCAAGAGCCTCATCTCGGCCGTTATCCTCTTGTTGGCTGGGCGCTCGGGGCCCCTCCTCATTATATGGAATATTTCCTCTTCCCCACCTATACAATTTCACATGGTAGAGTAATAAGTTTAAGGGAAATATTTTAGTCATATATAATCCTATACGTTTTCATACTATAGCGTAATAAGTTAGAGGGAAATAGTTCAATAACATAAACGTAAATTTATAGTCAGAGGAGCATTGCCCGATGAGTCTGGGTTATCCGCAGTGAATCGCACGTGATTTGGTTATGGCTTTGATACAAACTGTGATGCCCCGCGTCAAATTCGTTCTTTCTTTACTTAACTTTTCTCTTTAAATTTCTGTGTAAAAATTTTTTCTTTTTATTTACTTAAAAATGGGTGAAAATAAAACTTAAGTTTAGTGTTGATATCTAAAGAGAATTAGTAAATTAGACTAAAGCGAAAACGTTCGATGTGTTAAATAAATTCAGAGTTAAGAGTGGAATTATAACTAATATTCAAAACATAGTTTGAAGGTTGGGATAAGAGTTAATATTTTACAAAACCGTGTCCTTTATTAAACCAATTTAAAATAGAAATTTTTTCCTTTTTCCTTTGAGCCATAATGCTACTCAGATCGCAATTCATCCGAATAGTCTACAGGCTCCACGGGAAATGCATTCTCCTCTGCTCCTGGCATTATCGTTTCTTTACAGTTTCCTACACCACAAGTAAAACGTGAGTATAAAGGCCCGGTAAGGAGTGGGATATGTAATATGCTTTATGCCTCTCTTTAGTTTTTTTGGAATGGGTACCGCCCCAAACCAATCTTTTTTTTTACTTTCATTCTTTCTTTATTTCATAACTCGTATGTCGAGCGAGATTAAAAGAACCTATGTTGGAGGTATAGTCCTAGTTAGCTTCTAACAACCTAGGGTAGCTAGTCCCATTCCTGACAAGGGAGGAGACTCAGTCCAAACTACCTTATTACATCTGAACTACCCGTCCATCCCCTAACTCTCTATTTTCTTTTCCTTTAATTCTTTTCATTTATCAGTTTTCCTTACATAATGCATATGAGTACCACCCCAGATGTGGCACTTCCTACTTGTTTCTATTATCATAATGCATGTTGATACAATATAAAAAATGATAATTAAGCAGTGAATATCAATTAATAACCGTAATTGAAAGAGAATAAAAAAAAACGAGTATAGCAACGAATAACATGCTTGGATATATAGAACATAACAATAAAAGAAACGACAGATTGAGCATGCTATTAAATTGAGATTAAATGTTAAATGGCAATGAGCTACTCAAACTAATTAGGCATGTTTAATAATATTAACTGGACATGCAATCGACAATTAATTGGAAACATGCTTAGTAAATTCATACGAGCTAAAGACATGAATTGATTGTAAATAAGTGGGCTAATAATAGCATACATTCAAAGGTGAAGTATGATTTAACGACATTACTTTCAACTAGAGTTAACAACTGAGTTTAGGGTTACTGAAGATCAAACATAGCATATTAAGGATTTGTTATACATAGTCATGTTAAAAGGAAAATACAGCTCCTAACCAGTACCAAGAATTAACAACAGTATCGATTAGGTCTAATATCTTAATAGCAATATGATATACAACATTTCTAACAGAACAACATTACTTCCCACGAATTAGTTAATAGCTTATTCATACGTAACATTTCACCACATAACATTCGGTTTATTGGTTCAGTTTAATAGTTCATTGCTTCGTATCATATAGCTAAACATTAGAAAGCATAATCTTAGCAGTAGCAATATTAGTTTCTCCATCAGGTAATGCATTAAATTGCAATAAAAGAAAGTACAGAATATTAACAAAGAACACACAAACTCTACTTGTGGGTAGGGCCTCCACTGGCCAACGACTCTACCCAATCCTTACCTTAAGGTGCTAATCGTTGAAGAAATCCTACACAAACAACAAAACCAACAGCACCCAGTTCAATCCTTAGCTTACAGAACTTCACCCGCATTCATGTAGAAAACACACGAGTCACGAACTCACTGAATACACACAATTTTCTCTAGAGGATTTTCTCTCGCTCGCAGGGGAAGCAGAAAGTGAAATACAGAGAGGAACCCAATCAACCTCTTAATACATTAAGCCTTACTTGGGTACGACATACGTACACCAAACGGTGAGGGAGAGCTTGCTTTGACGTGGAGGAGACGTGGTCCATGCATGGGGGTTTGTTTCCTTTGTTTATTTAGTGGGTTTTAATTAGCTAAACGACAAGGAAGTCTATTATTTAAACCTACTTATTCGCAGATATGGGACTTTTCGGACGAGGTAATGCATCCAAGCCTTGTCCACGTTCATCCAAAATCCTTATTTCTCAGGCAGAGCTGCGTTTTCGGACGAACGAAGGTGTCCTCGCCTTCATCCACGTGCGTCTGAAAGTGTCAAGAAATTGGACAAATTCAAAACCACCTCATCTACTACCATCCACCATCATCCCCCTGCGTTTAAAATCGCGCGTGATAGACGAATTAGGACGTAGAGTCTCATCGTGCATCATCTCAAAACTCGAGGACGACGTGCCATGCGTTTTTGGACCCGACCCCTATTCCGCATGCATCCGAATTCTCTTTTTACACATTTTATCCACTACGTCCGAAATCTCCATTACACATTTTATTCATCAATTTTTCATACTTCAATTATTCCTCAATACTTACCCCATATCTACACGTCATAAATTAACATGTACCGTCACGTAGTGTAATATTTTAATTATTCCAAAATTAATTACATGGCATACACAAGGAAAATATTATCGGGGTATTACATGTTGTGATGATGTGTTTTGATGTTTATTTAATAAGATGTTGCTTCATGATTTAGGATATGTTGAGATATTGTTTGGTGATATTATTGTTCAAGGATATCTTATGATTATGGATTTATATTTATGCACTAGGTTTTTCCAAAAAAGAACGAAAATGTTTTACATGCATATGTTTTATAACAAAAATTGAGATAAAAGGAAAAGAAAAGAAAAAATTTAATGGGCCATTGTGTAGATGGGGTTTGAATTTGATTGTTTCACATGAGATAGACCAAATGGTGTCTATTCTCACTTAGGCTATGACTCCAACAACCAGACTGACAAGTGAAAAGAAAAAAAAAAACAAATTGAAAAGTAAAAACATGCATGATTTTATAAAGACTTCATTATATATCATATGCTTATTTATTTTTTATTACTTACCGAACATTACACTCATAGATGAATCTTGTGATGTAGATAAGGAACTAAATGATGAAACTCATGGTGGAAAGTGATGCAGCTGATGAAGCATGCTCATGAGCATCATTTGGTTGTTACAACAAAATTGACTTGTGAGATTACTAATATTTTGCATAAAGAAATTGAAAGTGATATTGCAATAATTTATGAATTTTGTGTTAAATCTATGTTAAGAAATTTAAGGACAATCAGCTTCTTGTTATGATGTTTAAAGAGAAAAGTATTCCGCTCTGCGAAAGGTTTAAAAAAAAACGTACATGTGTTTTAATAAAAATGGACTACATTTTCAAGTCATTACAAATACATAGTTCATGCTAGCA
>CM039476.1:3674887-3700434 GCA_022433065.1 Begonia loranthoides
AAAACTAACACGTAAGCTATGCCTTCAGCTCAAAGAAGATTTGGGATATTACAACCCTCCTCCGTTATATAAATTTTGTTCTTAAAATTTGTCTAGTCTAAAGGTATTTATGTCTATCTAAAATGTATTCTACTTGCATTCTTCCCTATTACTATTAACTATATCTAACACATAAGTCAATATAATTACCAAACAGGCAAACATAACGACATTCTAGATTTTATTAAATTGAATAGTACCTGGCCTAGACATAGATGGTTCCTCATCTTGATCTCCATACATCGAAAATACCCGCGGTGTAACCAATGCTTTTTCCTTGATGAATAACGGGTAGTTCTTAACCCAATGTCCTTGCTTCCCACACTTAAAGTACAGTCCAGTACCAGATGTACATTCACCATAATGTTTCTTATTACACTTAGGGCCCAATCCACCTTTAGAATTTCAAACCAAAACTTTATCTATTCTGTTTCATGCACGCTTATTACTCACAAATTTATCTTCATTGTCAAGCACTCGCTTCGCTCCATTATCAATTATTTGCCCATCGATAGGTGATTTAGTCTTATTATCCTTTTTCAGCTTCTGATTCATTTCTCTTTGCTTCATTACTTGTATCTCAACTTCCTCGATTTCCAAAGCTTTTATTAGAATCGTAGGATATGGCGCATCCTCAGTACCATATATCTTTATTCCATGATATATCTCAGCCTTTAGTCCATGAACAAACTGGTAAATCTTAAGATTGTCGGTTGCCACTAGATGATAGCAAATCGAGAAAGAGCATTTCCTTATGTACTCAGAAATAGTCGTAGTCTGGCGGAGACTCACAAATTCAACCAACTTCTGAGTCCTGACTATCCGGTTGAAATACTTTTCAAAGAAAATCTCCTTAAATTTCGTCCAATTCATTACTATTACATCTTGAGCTACCTTAATAGTGTCCTACAAGTACCGTGCATCATGAACCAAAAGGTGGGCAACACATGAAACCTTCTCCGTTTCATTAATTCTTGCATACTCGAACATGTCTTCTAGAGATCTAACCCATTCTTCATCCAGGCATGGATCTAATGCTTTCCCGTCAAAGCTTGGTGACTTTAATTTTTTAAACTTTTCCCATCCAGCTTCCTCACGTGTGACCCATGGGCAAGGATTTCCATTCTCCTATTTTTCCCTAAGACGTTCTATATAGTGGAACTGATGTTCCATCATACCAGCCAAGTGATTCATTGTATTTTCTTGCACAGTCTGACTTTCCTCAACACCTTGGCCAGCAGATCCATTAATTCCTCGGTCAGCCAATTCGTCATTATTCTCCTGACCAGTAGGTTCGTTCATTCCAACATGGTTAATAGGTACATTATTCTCCATATTATTGGGTACATTGTTTTCTTCAACATTATTGACAGGTCCATTATTCTCCAGATTAACGGGTTTATCGTTACCCCGACCAGCAGGTTCCCCTCATCGAGCATTATTTCTACGGGCACGCCCCCTTCTCCCCTTCACCCCTCTCATTGCCTATAATTTAATTTTTGGAACTAAACACTATTCGTAGTAAAGCTCTATACTTAATACTTACAGTTGATGAGGCATCCCTGTGTTGAGTTTGCACTATTGGTAGTCTACAGAAATGATTTTGACCGAGTTATGCTCTGATACCATTTGTAACATCTCATACCCTTTTACGTATAAAAATTTTTCTTTTCTTTAAAACCATTGTGTAATTGAACACCAGAGTAATAAACAGTGGAAGTCTTAATCTTATAAAACATACAGCGGAAGCCTTTTACAAGTAAATACCGTTAACCCATTGTCTAAATAAACATTTTAAATAAATACATTAACTTAAAACATTTATTTGAAGTCATAAAATACTTAAAAGCTTTTAAAACATTTCATTTCCTCTTCGTGAGCCATAACCACAGGTCAATGTCGCCAATAGCACAAACATCCACACAGCAATACTCCAATAGCTTTATCCATCTATTGGCTCCTTACCTACATCAACGAGACTTAACTATGAGTCTAACACTTAGTACATGTTATAAATGTGAAACATAAAATTCATATACATTTTCTATAGTATTGAATTCGGTTTTCTATTTTGTTTCTCTTTACTATTCGTATCTTTTATCGTTACTTCATTTGATTATGTGTCGGGCGTATCTAACTGGTACACATAATCATCTGTTTATTGTTTATATGCAGGGTGTATCAAACCGGACCATACAAACATCCATTTATATGTCGGGCGTGTTAAACTGGACCATACAAACATCTGTGTCGAGTGTATTCAACTAGACCACAGTCGTTTATTTATCTTAATTTTTGTGTTGGGCATATCTAACGGGTCTATAGTCATTTTCTTGATTTCTGTGTTGGGCGTATCTAACCGGACCATAGTTGTGTATGTATATTCTAATTTCATGTACTTTATGATTTCATGTCTTAACGTTATCGTGCACATACAATCCTATCTAACGTGTTCGTTAATTGTATCCTTAAAACGTGATTCATTGATAACTGAGGAAATAAACTTATTCTATAAACATACAATTCATAACAATCAATTAAACAACAATAATCACCCCCTAATTCCCGAGATATAGGCTCTTTCGGACAAAACATATGCAGTACCATGTACCTGAAGTCTTTAGCTTTAGTGGGTTAACACTTTAAGTTTCCTTCACAAAACCTAATTTTCAACAACATAATTTATCAATAATAATTCCTTAATAGCTAGCCTTAACTACAAACAAGTTGTTACATTCTTTAAACAACTATAGTCTTTAATCAATAATCTTTAAATTATTTTCGACTTTATCGAACAACTTATCATTTCATGCATTGCTAATAATGTAATATCCTAATTTTCCATAACGGAAATTTAAATAAAAAAAAGGAAAAGATAAATTAATCGGAGGAAAATCTGGATATTAGACTATTAAGATAATTTAGATTATTGGGATATTATCTATAACAAATATTTAGATAATTATTTGATGGAAGAATTAATTTGGGAAATCGAATCGGAGAATTTAAAATAGACCGATAATCATCGTCAAGAAGTATTTGGAATAAATCGAGAATCGAGATTGAATTGAAAATAATTTAATTAAATGAAGAATTTAATTAAATTATTAAAAGGAGGAAAATTAAATGGAATTAAGGAGGAAATTAAAATAAAAGAAAATAGAAATAAAATGGAGATTTAAATCGGTTCATCCCTGGTCCGGTCGGGTTCATGCCTGTGCTGGGTCGGTTTTTATTTTAATGAAATCAAAAGGGGGGAAAGTGAAAAATTAGGGCTGTGATTTTGAGTTAGAATCGAGAGAGGGAGAAGGGAGAACCCGAGGGAAAATTCGGGACCAATGGTCGCCGAAAATGGAGCTCCCGCGATTGTTGGACGACGACTTCGGCGAGCTCCGTGCAGAGGTGAGAGGCGAGCGACTCTGTTCGAGTGAGAGCCGACGCCAGGCGAGTGAATGAACGACTGTCGATCGCGGGAAATGAACGAATAGCTCTGGCGTGCTGCAATGTTCGCAGTGCCCAAGCTGTGACGAGTTTTGGCAAAGCTGGATGAGGATTTCGAAGCAAATGGAAGTGGCAGCATCTTCTCCGATAGAGGTAAGGTATCTATACATTTTGGTTTCTTTGTTTTCCATTGCCGAGCGTCGGGAGCTGAGTTCTATTCCGTTTCTTCTGTTGTTGGGTGTTTTGTTTCGAGTCTGTTACTATAAGAATGGAGAATGGCTGTGGCGAAGGATGGGCAGGGAATGAGTAGTCGTGGATGACAGTGAGGCTTCTGGGAGCGTTTTCCGACTGGGAAGCGGCTGGGTTTTCTTCACTTCTCCGTTGCTCCATTGCATGGCTAATGGTAGTGGCACATAATGGCAGTGAAAAAGATGAAGGAGAATGGCTATGCTCTGTGCTTCTCGTGGGATCTTCAGGTAAGGTTTGATGGACTTCATGAGAATAGTTATAGAAGATAAAATGGATGAAGGATGTTATTGGGCTGCATCTGAAACTATTTTGTTTATTTTGTCATTGGAACGTTTCCTATTTTGTTATCGATGGGATAAGTATGGTTAAAGGGTTTACATCGTAACGACCCAAATTTTTCGTAATTCCTTTAAAATACGTAAAAATTTAAAAATTTCTTTTTAAAACAAAATGTATCAGAGTGCGTCTGATCGGATCACTACTGACTCTTTCTTTAAAACTTGTTATGAAAACAAATTGATAAAATGTTCGGATGCGTTCCGTTTCTCATTTTACTCTTTTGCCTGGCTAGCCCCAATATCGCCCGCGCAAACCTTTCACCTCTGCTTTATTATTTGTTCGTCTTTCTCGTACATGAGCTTATTATTATCTGTTCGTCGTTTGTACCTACACCAAAAGTAATACATTACGTTTATTTGTTTGTTCGTTTGTTTGTTACTCGTACGTCGAGCTGGAGATTGGGGGTTGTCCTTTGAGATGGCCTAGTTTGATCGGCTTCTAACCTCATGTGTGCATACTAATCCTTTTTTCGACTAGGTGAGGGTGTATCCGAGCTACTAGGCTAGATCCGAACTACTCATCTACTCCAACTTCCTTTCGTTTTCTTTTCCTTTCAAGCATATCCCACCCTCGAGGCTGTTTTCTCAATGATAGGCTTATTCTGCCCATCCTGAACGTTCTTTTTCCCTTCGGGCGTATCCCACCCTCTGGGCTTTATCTAGTGATAGACGTATCCTGCCCATCTTGAATGTTTTCTATTTTCTTATTCCTTAATATTTTTCCTCACTTATGCATGCTTGCGTACCACCACCATGGTGGCACTTTCTATGATTTCTATTAACGTGATGCATGATGTGTATAACATAACTTTAACAGAAACTGAAGTGCGCATAAATAAAAGTAACTGAAATTAAAAGCGCAATAAAAGGAATAACAGTAACTGAACAAGCACACAAAGACAAGTAATAACGATAGAACACCTAATAACGTACAGCATATGAAGGAAGCAATTATAGAACTAATTGAACAACGGGGAACATGCTTGGATATATAAATCACAATAATTAAAGGGAACATAACGGATCACAAGCGACGTGCATATGGAAGTAAAACATAATTAAATTAACATGCTCAAGAAGGGATTTTAATTATCATCTAGTTAATTATCCTAATTAATTTACATGCACAAGGGTTGATTACATATTTTTATCCTAGTTAACTGATCATGCTTAGATATAGTATCAACTAATCATGCTTAAAGAATAATTTACATGTTTTATTGTCAATAACATGCCCAGTCAAATACTAGCCATTAAACATGCTGGAATAATTAATTAAACATGGTCTCTAGATGATTAAATATACCTAAATAAATTGGCATGCTCAAGAAGTGATTAACAACAATTAACTAGTTAGGAAATTTGATTAAGATGCTCAATTTCTAATTAGGTTAATTACTCTAATCAGATTATCATGTTCAGATTTACTAATTTAGTTAAGCTAATTAACATGCTCATACATCATTATGTAACATTTAAACATGATGGACCTAGCTAAGCTAACATGTTGATTAATTAATATACTTAGCTAATTGATATATATATTTAAATAATAATTAACATGCTTGATTAATGGAGATGGAGTGAGCATTAACAACTACGAAGCTACAAGAACAACATGGTAAATTATACATGAAACTACAGCAATTGAATATAATAAATTATACAAACCGAAGGGAAATCGTTAATTCATTCATGATCATACGTACGTGACGTGTCATTCTTGACTTTATTACCCTATTCCCAATCTCAATGTTATCGTTCACCATTATCAGGCACATTTTTCTCTAACAAAAAGAACTACAATTCCGAACCAGTACCAAGAGACAATAACATTATAACTACATTTTGATATATTAAACTAAATTATCAACGTATGCTAGTCTAAATAAAACATGGAGTAAACATGCTTATAAAATCATGTAAGGAAATCTACTTAACAAATCACATTTAGAATCATGCTTGACATGTTATTATAATAAGAAACATGCTAAGCAATTTGATATTACTTATCTAGAGCATTTATCGCTTCTAACAAGAACCAATAATAATAATGCTATAAACTAATTGAACTATTTTCACAGATTATTGATGTAGTTATATCACACATGCAGATTAGGGAAAGTAATTGGTATAAACCATGGCATGGACAATAAATTACAGCCAACAAAATAGAATCACTATGAACAAAATCGCTAGAAATCTGTTAAGCATTCATTCATGCATTTCGTTCTTTTAGGCATATCCTTTCAATTTATCCAAGCTCAATAACTACAAATTCTCATTCCACAGTAAACATTCTCCACTTCTTTATTAACATGAACATTTCAAGGTAGTAATCGCAATTAAATCATTTCACAGAGAATATAAACAAGGAATTGATCACAATATAGAAACAGGGAGCTAAACATATCAAGAACAACACATAAAACTTACACACACACACACTTGCGGTGTAGGGCCTCCACATGGCCAAGACTCTACCCTATTTTCTTACCTCGAACTTTATCACGTGTCGACGTTTAACTGTTATCCTTTTCTTCTCCTTTCGATACCTTCACAAATTAGTAACATTTATAATTAATAATTACGATTTATAAACTTTCCTATCTGTAATCACGTAGAAATTCTAGGAGTCCCTTAATACCTAATGAAACATAACATCCAACAAAGGAGAAGGCCCCAACTATCGACCGAGCACATATCCATAACAAGCTAAGTCCAACATTTTCATGCTTCACATAGGCTAAATAAGACAGTGACTAAAATCCAAGGATTGGTCTATGATGCTCATTATAGGGAGATATCAAATCTTATTCGAACAACAGTACAACAAGTAGTTCATGCATATAATCAATTCCCAACTATTTGACAGGTGCATTTTTCCACGTTAACCACCATTGTAGGCTCATTACTTAATTCTTGTTGATGTAGGCATATGCTTGGAAATAGATGAACAAAAATTAGAGATTTGCACGGGTGGATCTTGTGGCTGGCTGGGCTAATGAGTACATGATTTTGCAAATAAATAGTTGAGTTTAAATAACTGTTTTATTAAATGTCTCTTTTATTTAATGCTTCCACTATATATATATATATATTAAGAAGAATGATTTCTATAAATGAAAATTATTCTATGGCTAAAAATGTTTTAAATGATTATTGTTGAAAAGGATTTTAAGTAATGGATTTAACACTCGGTTTTAAAAGAAAAGCCTTACTCTAATTTTACAAAAGAAAAGTTTTAAATTTTACTCGTTTTTCAAAGATAATAAAAACCGAGTCGTTACGAATAAGTCTATCCAACTTCCCTCTACAGTATTTTTTTCCAAGTCATGCTCTAATACCCATTTAACTACATATAACAATTCATCCAATTCATCTATGTACATGCTGTAAAATACTCATCTACATAATAAACTGAGTTAAATCAAACAGACGACATAACACTTTCCTCCTAATTATACAACATAGAATAATGGAAAGACTCCAATACCTGAACACCAAAGGTTTCCTTACAAATACTCACTCGTCCTTGCAACTTCTCTTCTCTCTAACTCTAAATTTCCCGAATTCCTTTTCGTCCAGTTTGTCAAGCCTCAGCCATCATCACCTTACAATCCTTTCATGGTTTTAGTTTCTTTCTCTGCTCCTTTAGAAATTCCAGAAACCCACAAGCAACATCACAACACTCAGACCTCACACTTTCACAATAACATGAAC
This sequence comes from Begonia loranthoides, assembly GCA_022433065.1. Classification (NCBI taxonomy): domain Eukaryota; kingdom Viridiplantae; phylum Streptophyta; class Magnoliopsida; order Cucurbitales; family Begoniaceae; genus Begonia; species Begonia loranthoides. Next base: position 3,682,678 of record CM039476.1, read on the forward strand.
ACCCACGACCTTACAACAGTGTCATTTACTCACTCTATCCACGGTTTCTCACACATTGAAACCCTCACAATATCATAAAACCATTACTCTCTCAATTTTTGCAGAGTAACACTACACATTTTCTCTTTTCTAAACACTCCCTCATGTCTCTATTTATAGAAAATAATCCAACGTATCATTAACAACCGTGAAGATGGAAGGCCACAGGACAAAGTCTATAAATGACTATTAACTCTTTCTACGTTTAGACATTCCATACGACGTTCCTCTTGATTTCCAGACGTTCAAGACAGCGGTTCCCATCATCTCCAGACGTTTAGAAACTATCCAGGTTACTCTTCATAAATGGCAGTTGATCACTCCGGCTGATCACCATCAAGGCAATCGACCGCCATAAACAGTCGCAGCGTTTTCATTCACATTTTACCCATTTTCACACCAGTTGATCTACCTTTGTTGAATTGCCGCTACGATTGACCGGAGTTTACACCCTTTTATTCGTGTTATTCATGCATAAATATATCGTTATTTCTTCAATAATAAAATACAAGTTCATTTCAACATAATCAACCGCAAATCTCATACCCATCACCAAAACCCACTTATATTTACAAGATGATCACCCTGGTTGATCTCAATCAACCACCATGATCAACCACACTTTCAAAACCCATTTTTCATACCCATTTTCATTTGCAAGTTGATCACTCTGGATGATCTCAATCAACAACCATGATCATCCACACTTTCAAAACCCATTCGCCACATCTTCTCCAATTATGTATATATATTATATTTATATATATCCATATCCTCTTTCATATATATATATATATATATATATAAATATCCATATCCTAAATAAAACTATTCAAACTTATATATCCAAATCTGTTTCACTTGACTAATGTCTTAAATTACCCAAGTTAATTCTACTAAATTCTATATCTTTAACCTTATTATTAATTAGCTCCCATCCCTTACAACATCCAAATACTTCCAATTATATTTCCTCTTACTACATCCATTAACGATCAATCCAATTGATATCGCCCAATATAACTTTAAGTATCTCCAATTGACTTCAATCCTTCCATAATCTAACTGGGTATCATAACTCACTTATTCCAATTACGTTTATCCTTACCAATATTTTTACATGTCCAACTTAGCTCATAATATCCCCAAAACTAACACGTAAGTTATGCCTTCAGCTCAAAGAAGATTCGGGATATTACAACACCACTTTGCCATCAACAGACTAGAAGCCAGAAAGAAGAACGACTCACTCCAAGAAATCCAACCAGCACTACCTTTCCCACTTTGTAATATGAAAACCTAAAGTAACTCCCTCTTCTTCTCTTCCTCTTCTTCACGCACTCTCCCCCACTTACATTTCTCTTTCAGCTCACACACACACACACACTCACACACACACACACACACACACACAATATCGGCTCTCTATAAGGAAAATGGCAGAATGCTTTGCCTACCATCCACGATTTATAGACAAGAAGAAGACTTCATGAGGACACCAACGCTATGGATGATCACCCATATCGATGGAGGAGCTCCAATATTCAATCTCCACGTGGAAAATTCCTTATAATTTCCTCAGAATCACGTGCAATCATTGGAGAAGTAGAAAACTGGTCGTAGAATAACATATGATTTTTCACAAAAATGAGTTGCTTCGGTCCATAGAAACACTCGACCGGTATATCGACCAGTCCCGAGGGAATTTCGCCCCTCATCGGAACGTCGCCGTTTAATCCATCCACCTCTTCTTTTATTCATTTAATCCATTTCAAATTCTTAATTCATTTAATCAATTCCAATTCTCATAATTTCCATCAATTAAATTTTTCAATGATTACCCAAATAATCTCATTACACCCAATTAATTTTTCAATTATCTTCACTTAATTCCGTTACGAGAAATCGGGGTGTTACATTCTATAATAAAATCATCCCCAAAATCACCAAAATTCATAAATATTATTATTCTTAATCCCAGCTTAATTTTAGGTATTACAAAACTTGCCGCTCAAAAAAATGAAGATTTAAAAAGTTAACAAAAATCATGAAGTTACCAATTTCAAAGCCTATATTTTTGTTAATAAGTAGTCAACACCGATTCTTCGTAATAAAATGCAATCCTAGAGTCGTATTAGGAGTAGTTTTTAAGATAAGTATAGTAGTTTTCACGCATGAAGGAAGAACACATAGAGCAGAACATGGATGCTACAAAAATCTGCCTTCCGAGGTTGACAACTAGTGTACTACCTTTTTTTTCTTCTCATATTGTTATGCTTTTCATGTCATACATTATGAATTAAGTTTTTTAAATTGAGAGGATAAAATACCAAACTTTGTAATTGATGTTTACGAGTTATTAACTTTAGTAGTGATCTATTAATTTCTTTATTCAATATTGGGTTTCATCTTCCTATAGTAAAAGAGTGATTGTCTGTATCACAAATTATTTTTCATACGTGTCAAATAATAATTTGGATTTAAACTTGTATTGGATAATGTGTGGTAGTTAGCTTTATACATAAGGTTAATATTTTTCATACACTAACTATAAACATATAGATTCGTATCGTATAGCTATATTAAAAATCATTTTTATCTTTTATTAAATCTTTGAATAGATATATGGCAATAATAAATAAAAGAATATAATATGTAGATTGATAGATTATTATATTATATATTTTTGAAAGTTCCAAGTTAGCTAATTCATATTAGTATAGCATTGTTGTGACACTACAATAGAAAAATTACAGGTGGGCAAAAATTGATTCTCAATTATCTTTCCCATAGAATTATACTACATCTATTACTTTGTGCTTATTTAGTAATTAGTTTTTTTTTATTTCTTATTTTAATCACTCATACAATCACATAGTCAGTTACTTTTTATGAAGAGGTTTTAGTTGGTTTTGTAAAATCTGATTTTTTTTAGAAGAATTTTTCTGTAAATGGAAATAATTTCCCCCCTGATTTGGAAGGAGCGTTTTGGACCAGGGAAGAAAATTCTTCTATTTTACTTCTCTTCCTATTCTCCCATTATATAGGGAGTTTTCCCCTTTCGTCCTCACTCTCTATCTCTCTGCCTATTGTCTTTCCTCCATCTATCCCCTGCAAATTTCCTTTCCTTGTACCAAGTCTTCATCGGCGAGATTGAAGACGTTCCTCGACGAGTTTTAGAGAAGAAGTTTGAACAATTGACTCATTGGTTAGTTGATTTCTTTTATGTAATTTTGATTTTTGAAAAAACTGTTGGATTTTCTTATGTGAAATTTTCTTTTCAATGTTGTAAGGAAAACCGAGTTGTTTTTTGTACGAGTTCAAAGGATAAAAGTGAAGATTCTCATGGTGGAAACATCCAATAGTTTGAAATTGGCTGGTTGAAGATACAAATCTAATTTTATTTAGTCTCCGTTAAGACAATTTTGGTTGGATTATTGAATTGATGGAAATAGATAATTTTTTTTGGAGAAAAATTGACATTTGAAGTTAGGAAATTTTGGGAAGATTCAGTGTTTTCTCTTCGTCTGTGTCAGAGGCAGGAATGTCGAACTACGACTCAGCAAATGTTGATCAGCAACATATAGCACTTTCGGCTTTGGCTAGTTGGGCGACCGGCCGAGACAAGGAATCCCTGCCAAAGGTGAATTCGTCTGTGTTGAGCATGGAAACGACGATGTTTGTTGCCTGCTCCGTGACTTGACCAATATTGTGGGCTACAGTCTAGGGCCTTGTGTAAGTTGTGGACAAAATATATCTGGGCCGCGGTCTAGGCCTGTGTGGGCAAGAGACCAAGCCCTATTTGGGCAGCGATTTAGGATCTATTTTGGGTCTAATTTGAAAATTTTCCACACAATTAATTATGGATTATTTTAAAAACAAATTTGGGAATTTAATATATCAAAATTGAACCAAAAAAATTACGATTTCATTTTTGGATAGGTACCAAAAATTAAAAAGTTTAAATTGTGGACTCTTAGATTTGTTTTTTTTGGATAATTAGGCTTGGGACAATGGTAAACCAAATTCGAGGTAGGAAATTTTATGTACAGCATTGCAGGTTTTTAAAAAAAATAATATTTGTAGACATGTCTTATATAAAATGACGTGTCCCTTCGATGGCTCATCATAACAGTGAAGTTCATCATGGCCTTTACTCTATTCCAGCTCCTGTGTCCTCCTCTCTTGTGGTGTTCCTCACTTCTTCTTCACCTTCATCCTCATCAGTCGTTTGCTGGCACTCCAGACTTGGACATCCACATCTAGAGTGTCTCAAGAAGTTGTTACCTTTATGTTTAGTTTCTTTTGTTTCTAATATTGCAGACTTTTAGAGTAATGCTTGTGATATTAGTAAATAGCATCATATTTCTTTTCCCAGTTTTTTGTGTCGTGCATCTTCTCCATTTGAACTATTACTTTCTAATCTTTGGGATCCATCCCCAGAAATTTCAATCATTGGTGCTCGTTATTTTTGTTGTCCATTAATGATTACAACCAATTTACTTGGTTTTATACACTTAAAACGAAGGATGGGGTTAATTCAATTTTCATCCAATTCTATAACTTGATTTTTAATCAATTTTAAACCTCCATAAAAACACTTCAATTTGACTAGGGTGGTGAGTATAGAGCTCTCTCCCTTTTTCTTATTTATAAAAGAATTACACATCGTATTTCTTGTCAATATACTCTTACTCAGAATGGTAGAGTTGAATGCAACAATAGACACATTGTTGAAATTGGTCTCTCCTTGTTGCATCACTCAAGCATTCCTCTTCAGTTTTGGCTCTATGGCTTTGCAACAGCTACTTTCTCATGAACATACTTCCCATGCTTGTTCTTCACAACATTTCTCCCTTTCAGTGTCTGTTTAATTGTATACCTTATTATCTATCTTTCATGTCTTTGGTTGCCTTTGTTTTCCATGTCTTCGTTCTTACTGATCACATAAACTCCTCCCTCGGTCCTCCATATGTGCTTTTCTTGGTTACAGTAACTCTCACAAAGGGTATTTATGTCTTGATGTTTTTAATTCATGTATCTACATCAGTTGACATGTCATTTTTCACGAGAACCAATTCCCCTCTTCAACCAGTTTGGGTCCTACTTCACAGCCTCATTCCTTTGATCCTGTTTTAATTTTTTTTCCTTCCCACCTTTCCAACCCCACTTTCCTAACTTCTTCCTCTCCTTCTAACCATGTGGCTGCTCCATCTCCTTCACCTTTACAGCCTCTTGTTTCTACTACTCTACCTCCGGTATCCCGGTCCTCCTCCCATCTCCAATAATTATCCCATGACTACAAGATCCAAATCTTGAATTTTCAAGCCAATAGCTCTAACTACAGTTAGTTCAAATCTTTCTAAGCCATAGACATATTTTTAAACTTATAAGTATAGTGACTTGGTGGAGGCTACGCAGCAGGAATTCAATGCCTTGCTTCATAATAAAACTTTGTCTTTGGTTCCATGTCCTACAATCTAGAAAGTCATCGGGTACAAGTGGATTTTTAAGCGTAAATCTAATTATGATGGTTCTCTAAATAGGTTCAAGGCTCGCCTAGGGGCAAAGGGGTACGATCAGATTGATGGAATTGGCTACATTGAAACATTTAGCCCAGTTGTAAAGCAACAAACAATTCGTGTAACATTGTCTCTTGCCCTATCCTTTGGATGAGATATCAAACAATTGGATGGGTCTAATGTGTTTTTTCATGGGGATTTGATGGATACTATTTATATGTAGCAATCACTGGGCTTTGAAGACTCGTCTCATCTTAACTTTGTTTGCAAGCTTCATAGGTCTTTGTATGGTCTCAAGCAAGCTCACAGAGCTTGGTATGATAAATTACAATCTACTCTCTTATCTTGGGGATTCAAAGTGTCTAAGGCAGATACTTCAATGTTCTTATATCACTCCAACTCTTCAATTATTGTCATGTTTATTTATGTAGATGATATTTTGTTAGCTGACAACTCTTCTTCTCTTCTACAAAGTTTACTTCAATTCTTACACATAAAATTTGCGATAAAGGATCTTGGCCCTCTTCACTACTTCTTGGGTGTTCAAGTTACTCATTCTTTTGTTGGTTTCCAGCTCAGTCAATCCAATATATATCTGATCTTCTCTCTCAGGCACAAATGTCTGATTGCAAATTGGTTCGAACACCGATGGTTTCTAGCAGTCTTCTATAAAAAAATGCCGAAACTCCTCTTTCCAATGCCACTCTTTTCCAGCAACTTGTTGGTGCCCTGTAATACTGCATGTTGACTAGACCAGAAATTGCGTTTGGTGTCAATAGAATTTGTCAGTACATGAATTCTCCGACAGACTTGCATAGGACTCTAACAGAATTTGTCATTACTTTTTTCTTCAACATTAAGTGTTCTTAGTGACAAAAGGAAGCTCAAAATTTAAGATAGATCAAATAGCATGAGTCTTGTGAGAATCAACAATGCAATTAAATAAACTTTCTAGGGCAATATGTTCAATAAGGGCGACGACTAGAAGTTCCAACTGAAAATTGAAAGTAATTTACTTACAAAAAAAAAAGATTAAAACCATTATGCTTTTAAATAATCATTAGTTTCAGTAAGGTACAAGGATAAAGGGAGCATAAGGCACATAAGTTAGAGTAGTTTAAGGGTTCACTCACACATTTGGTTTTGATACTTCTTTCTTACTAATTTGGATAGTTTAAAGTTATTTATGACTCTAATAAAGAAGAAATTTACTCTAAAGAGCTCATTTTCCATTGTGTGGAAAAAGAGAAAAGATTAAAGCAAAAGTACTTTGCCAACACAAATTAAAGAAAAAAGTAAAGAAAGAGATAAAGATTTAGAAGCTCTAATTTTTCCACCGCCAAAGTAATAACAGACTATGGAATTTGCTTGTTACTTTTGAAACTCAAATATATACATAAGGAAAGATACACTTCTGGTTATGTGTTTGTTCTAAATGAGAATTCCCCGTGACTATCATATCAGCAATTAGGTCATTTTTCTCAAAAAAGAATGAAGATACTTATGTCTAATGAGATTTTTGATATCACAGACTATGAGATTTGTATAAGTTGTGTTATGAATAAAAGGGCGAACATAAAGATAATTAGATGCCAATAGAAATTCAAACGCCTTTTAACTTGCATGTACAAACACATGCTGACCTTTCCTTTTGATTTCTTGTAATGATCAATGACATTTTATACTTTTATGTTAATCTATATTTGATTGATGAGAAATTTCAATTTGTGGACATATTCAAAGCTTTTAAAAGATATGGTTGAGAATCATGTCACAAAAGGATAAAGTTACCAAATTTGACTATAGTAATAAATATTATAGTAGATGTGATGAGTTAGGTGAACAATGTTTAAACTCATTTACCAAATACCTAGAGAAATGTGGCATCATTTCTCATTACACTGTGTTAGAGATTCCCAATTTGGACTATGTATTTGGGAGATCATGCACTACGAGACCGTACTATTATTAATCAAGCTTTCAAAATTATCAAGGTGACATTTAAGATTAAACATAAGTGGAAGGTCAAAAGAATAATTGAAGATTTTTCCAAAACAGTCTTCATTCTGACCTTTGACAATGGTTTGACTATTTTGAAAATCTAGACTACATTTGTTCAGGAAGCATTCTTCATGAAGATTGTAGTCCACTTCCTAAGCTTTCTAACGCATGTTATATTGTTTAATTCGACGTCCATTTGCTATTGTAAAAGCCCAAAGAATAGAGAGTAAAACTTTAAGGGAAGCCCGAGTTTTCAATATTGGAGATCAAGAAACTTAAGATATGAAAGCCATCCAAGTGGACGATTTTAACATGAAAAGAAGCCCAAGAGCAAGCCCATGAAGACAAGCTTGGAGGACAAGAGAGAGAAAGATATTATCTCTAAAAAGATCCACTTATCTAGGATATCTAGATTCGCTTATCTAGGGTATCTAGATCCACTTACCTAGGTTATCTTTTATTTAATTTTTTAATTTATGTTTTCAATCAGGTATATAAAGCCATCACTGCTTATGTTTTAGGGAGAGTTGAGAATTTAATACAAATTAAAGCTTTGCTTTGATTCGGAAATTGAAGTCATCCTTTTTCTTTCTTTGGTGAGTTATATTCAAAGGTCTTTGGTGAGTCATATATAAAGATCCTCTTATGTGAGTTATATCATGAGAGAACCTTGCATTCGCATCCTTATCCAAGGAAGTGAGAACTGGAGCATTCATCCACAGTTCATCCATCGGTAGCTTAAAGTTGCAAACTTTCATATTCCAAGATTCCATTCCGAGGTTTAAGACGATAAAGGACATCCGTTGCTTCACAAATAAAGGTGTTGCCTTTATTCTGAGGTTGACTGTGCCTATAGTTCTCATCCACTTTACGGGTACATTCTTACCCCCTCCCCTGGCGCATCATTGGGTATCAGAGCTAAGGCATTCCTAACCAAAAAAAAATTCATCTTTTTACACATGATGACGCGGGGAGAATCCAAGGTGATACAAAAGGACGAGGATACGTTTCAATCCAACGTTCCTACTTTTAGTGGATCAATATATGAAGACAATTTGAGTCATTATTATATTCATGCAAAGGTTGAAGATATTGTGAAGTACGGTGACACAAGACATGATTCGAGGTCGAATCCTTTTCAACCCCAAGAGGATGATACACTACAAGACCGTGCTATTATTAATCAAGCTTCCAAAATTATCAATGAGACATTTAAGGTTAAACATAAGTGGAAGGTCAAAAGAATAATTGAAGATCTTTCCAAAAATGTCTTCATTCTGATCTTTGCCAATTGTTCGACTATTTTGGAAATGAAGACTATGTCTTTTCAAGAAGCGTTCTTCATGAAGATTGTAACCAAATTCCTAAGCTTTCTAACGCATGTTAGATCTTGCTCTTGGGCTTCTTTTCATGTTAAAATTGTCCACTTGGATGGGTTCCATATCTTAGATGTCTTCTTAATGTCTCCTTGATAATTTTGGAAGCTTGATTAATAACAGCACGGTCTCGTAGTGAATCAGAGAGGAAAAAACGTACAAAGATTTAACACAAGCAGTAAAGGTTGTAGCGTGCATATTAAAAAGAGTACTAACTAAAGTGGTAGTGTAAATTCTTTACGGATATTAGATGGTAAGAAACCTACTATGATGTATTTCATTTTGGAAAATTCATCTAAGGAAAGATCTTACAAGCCAAAACAATGAAATTGGACTATAAAACATTAAACTACTTTTTTATTCGATATCTGAAAAGGATAAAAGGGGTGTAAATATTATGATCTCACTACTAAAGTTATTTTTAGACAAAAAATTTCAAACTATTTGAGGATATTGAGTTTAGAGGGGAAAATAGGTTAATAATTTTTCTTCGAAAAAAAATTTATTTATCTTTTTATAGTTTTTATTAACAATAATCAGGTTTACATTGCCCAAGTAATAGATTTGAAAGAAAGAGAATAGTTAGTAATTATTTGTTTGAGTTTAAGAGATTGCTTCTAAAGGAAAAACTCAATAACCTAAAGAATTGATGTCATAAAGGAGATCCAATAGAGAAAAGAGAAATGCAACTATGGATTTCTATATTGTCTACCTCTAAGAAAGTAAATATGACGTTGGAATGGTGGAAGATAATTATATTAACTTCCATCAAGTCATGAAGGGTTCTAATTCTCACTAGTGGATTAATACCATAAGTGAATAGTTAAAATTCAATGAAGGACACCGATGTTTGGAATTTTCTCCTATTCTTTGAAGGTTTCAAACCCATAGGTTTAGGGATTCGAAGTGTAATATTATTGAGAGATATATAGTTCATCTTGTCACAGAGAAATTTACTCAAAAGGAAGGTATTAATTAAAGGTAGACTTCCTCTTTAGTTTTATTGAAATTTCTTTTAGAATAATTATGGCATTGGTATAACATTTTTGTTCTTGAGCTATATCAAATGGATGTAAAATTGTGCTTCTCAATGATGACATTGATAAAACATTGTATAAGATACAACCACAACTCATATGAGCGGACAACTCATATGAGTGTTGTATCGTTTGATGATATTTGAGTTTAATGAAAGTTAATCTTTCAATATATTTGGTTATGAACATTATTTTGATAATTTTGTTATGCGGAATAAAGAATTTGGTTTATTTGATATTTATTTTGATTCTTAACTTTTGATCTCATAAGGAATAAGGTTGGCTTAATAGGAAATACCATGCTATTATCACATGGCATTTAATTTTCTTACTCATGTTTCATCTATGTCATTTGGTTATATCTGTATACGTAATCATTGATGGATTTAGTTACCAACAAGTATAACAAAAACCACTTTGATCCTATGTTGGTATGATTGATGATTGACATTGTTGGAAATGCTTTTGGTCATGATATCAATTCATTAGCTCATAAGAATATTTGATAATATACAATTATAAAGAAAATATGTGGAAGAATTGAGAGATTGTTAAATATAATTCAACAACTATATAGTGAGCTCATATATTTAATAATAATAATTGTATATTGGCTATCATATATTTAATAATAATTTTATGGTAATTTTTATGAAATAAAAAATTTTTAGGAACTTACCATATGAGTTGAGAACTACGTGTGTGTATATATATATATATATATATATATAACTTTATTATATATTTTTCAATATCATAAAAAATATATTTTAATCTTATTTTTAAACTAACATTATGTTGAACTTTATAATTTTAACACCATCCATTTTAAACTTTCAACAAAACATATTAATATAAGGAGAAATTAACAAAACAACCACTGAATTATCGAATCAATAACAAGTCAACAACTAAACAATTCTTGCTAACAAATAAAACATTGAACTATGAGAAATTAAAGGAGTAAACTTTATTGTTACGTTTTTTGTTAAACAATGTTTTCTTTCCACAGTTAGTCCTTGAAATAGTACTCATTAAAGATTACTTTTCGCAAACGAAATGATTACTTTATACAGTGGAAATACAACGTTCTGCAGCAGAACGACAATATTCCGTTTGCGGAAAAATTACTTTGCTCTGCGAAAAGTGAGACATTGCTGATGAGAACTCAACGACGACGACGATAGATCAGAAAGAAAAAAAGAAGATGGTGGTGAGAAATGGATGGGTGAAATCAAGAGGAGAGGTGAGCCACCGGAAGATGTTCCAAAAATTAGAAATGTGAGAATTGTTTATGACAGTGAGAAGACCATGACGGAGCTTTCCGGTGTCATATTTGTTGTAAGATTACTTCAATTATTGTGATTTTAGCATAAAACTAAAGTAGAATTAGAATTGCAGAGCAGATTCAACACTATCTTTTTTCTAAAATTTAATGTTTATTTTAACAGTTTAACGATGATGTTTGTGTTAGGGGTGTTCATGATCCAGTTCGGTCCGGTTCTGGAGTGGAACTGCACTGAACCAGTCTGTTTCGGTTTTGGATTTCCAAAATAGAACCGATCTTATGGGAAACTGGTACTGAATCGGAACCGAGCCAAAAATTCAGTAACGGTTCCAGTTTGGTACCGGTTTGGAACCGGATATAAAATTTTTTCTAAATATTGTAATAAAATTTTATAAAAATAAAAAATGCAGAAAAAAAATCCAAATTAATTACACTATCCACACAACATTAACCTATAAATAAAACAACCTTAAATAAACTAACAAATATATAAAATGAAAAAAAAGTATAAAAACCCAAAAAGTAAAGTTACAAAACAAAAAAAAAATTCAGAAATAAAAAAGTTATAAAACTTTAGATTAATCAACCAAAAATTATCATTGCATTTCGTAATGTCTAATTCCATTGTCCAAGTCCAATGTCTAGTATCTTCAGATTTGGATTATAAACTGCCAAAGAATAAATACAATATGAGTTATAAGTAATTAGTTGAAAAAGAATAACTATGAAAAAATAAAAATGAATTAAAATATAAATACTCAACTGAGTTAGTTATTTTCAAGTCCCTGCATGTCAAACATTAATAAATTGAATATTGAAATGGTACAACATCACAAGTAAATAAAAATGATATTGACATGATAATATGGTTCAAAATGAATAAAAATATAAATACCTTGTTATAGGTTGTCATGACTATGAAATTCTGACTAATTCACTTGATCAGCGTCATTAATTTGTATAATCTCTGAAAAATATAAATTCAAAACAAATTTATAAAACATAGAAATTAATCAAACAAATCAATATAAAAGATACCTGGTTCATCCAGACTATCATTAAAGTTGATCAATTGATGTTTTGATGATCTAATCCAACTTTGAGTGCAAATAAGCATCTCGACAGTCTTTGGGGAGAAAGAACTATGAAATGAATCAAGTAACCATCCTCCACTAATAAAAGCTGACTTCGATGCAACAGTAGAAATGAGAATAACCAATATATCTCTTGCCAATTTGTTTAGAATTGGAAATTTCAACGAATTCAATTTCCATCATATGAGAATGTCTTGTTTTTCTGAAAATTTTTGCAACGTTTCATATAAATATTGATCAAGTTTTGACCAACCATTTGAAACATCTTCTTCTTCATGGCGACTATAAAACATCTCATGTATCTTATTGTGGGTCAAACTGCTCTTTTGTCTCAAGATTGTAGATGTTGTTGGTATATTTGTAGTACTATATTTTCTTTTGAATTTTCAAATCCTGAATCACCTTTATACTCGAGATATAATCTTTCAATAGCTAGTTATACTTGGGTTAACAAATCATTTGTCTTATTATTATCCATTACCATGGAAATACAATGTTTCAAAAACTTTATTTTACATCTAGAATCTAAAACAACTGCAACATACATCAAGAAATTCATTTTATCGCAGCTTCCCCAATATTTATCAAACTTGCCTTGCATTCCAATAGTCATTCTCCTCAATAATGGATAATCACATTCATAATACTCTTGTATAACCATTTTCAAGTTACATACTTCACTAACATATATATTTGAAATAATATGCAAGGAGACTGAAACATTTATAGTTTTATCATAAAAAATCTTCAAAAATTTGAGAAGTTCTCGAATATTACCCCAATCTTCTATCGTGGTAGGACTTTCTCCACCCAAATCAGCGAGATAATGAACATCCGTTTCCTTTAATTTCTCAAAAGCTTTTCCAAATTTTTCTGTGCTTTCCAACATCAAATATGTGGAATTCTATCTCGTAGGTACATCAAGAGAAACACTACTTTTGCACACAATTTTAACATTTTCAACACATTTCTGAAAATTTTGTAGTCTTGTAGGAGAAGATCGAGCATACTTCACAGCTCGACGTACTCTCATGATAAATTCATGATGGTCTGTTAAACCATGACATACTATCAAATTCAAAATATGAGCAAAACATCGCATATGCATGTATTCCCCATTCAAAACTAAACCATTCTAATTTTGAATACTTTTGATCAAATATGAAATGACCACATTATTGGAAGAAGCATTTTCCACTATGATTGTTAAAACATTTTCAATCCCTCATTCCAATAAATATCTTTCTACTTCTTTACCAATCGTTTCACCTTTATGATTTGCAATCAAACAAAAATTGATAATCTTCTTATGCAAATTTCAATCACAATAAACAAAATGCGCAGTTAAAACCATATAATTCAAATTTTGAATTGAAGTCCATGTATCCGTAGTCAAGCATAATTGTTGAAATGTGTTCTTAAAGTATTCTTTCAACTTTGTTTTCTCTTTCTCATACATTCCAACAACATCTTGTGCAATCGTAGTTCTAGAGGGTGCAACAAAATTCGGTTGCACATATTGGAACAAAGCTCTAAGACCCTCTCCTTCAACAAACTTGAAAGGCACTTCATCAATAACAATCATTTTTACCACTAGTTCTCGGCAATTGCACTACTAAAAGATGAAAGTTTGGAAGTTGTTCCCATATTATCTACATTTTGGAAGCTTAAAGTATTTTGCTTCACATCTATACTTGCCAACAATTTTTTACAACAACTAATATGTTTTTTCAAGCTTGAAGTTCCATTCCTTATTAGATGACATGCATATGTCTGAGAACAATGATTACATTTTGCTCTAGGGTTGTTCATATCAATGCTTTCTATCATAGTAAAATGATTCCAAATGTCTGATTTTTTCCTATTCGTTTGACCCGTAATAAGGTTAACAGAAGGACTCTCTATAGTTTCATTAAAGCTCTCCCTTATCTACATTTTAAACAATTTAAAAACCCATTTCAGAATCAAATTATTTACTAGCCAAATGAAAAAAAAAAAATCTAACCACAACAACAGGCAGTCCAAAACAATAATCCAACCACAATAACTAGCAGTCCAACGATTCAATAATTTCATACCAAGTAGAGCAGAATCAACAACAATTGAATCAATAGTCCTGACTACTTGACTAGGTATTCAACAGAACCATAACCTCAAACAATCAAACCACAACAGGCACTTAGGCAGTCCAAATTCCAAAACAGTAAGTAAACACAAAAAAATAAGGGAAACTCAATAAACTAGATTTTGAAGTTGATCTTACCCTCGCAGCAAAATCAGCCTTCGGCTTCAGCACTCAGTAGCAGCAGTTCACTGAGAAAAATTTGTATGAACTCGGACCTGTTTAACAAAAATATCAAACCAAACATTACATTTAGTTCAAACACAGGCTTCGGCAATCGGCACTCGACAAAATAGAATAGAACGGAGCAGTGCTAGTGACTTGAGATTACGAACCTGTGACTGGAGGAGCAGTGAGCCAGTGACCGAACAACCTGTGAGTGTGAGTCGCAGAGTTGGGACCATTCGCCATTCGGGAGACGAACCGCAGACGCGTCGCAGACTCATATGGAAGACGAAAGACGAACCAAGCTAGTGAGGGTTCGCCGTTCGGGAGCGTTCGCCGTTCGGGGAGCATTCGGGTTCGGGATTTGGACTCGGGAGGGGAAAGGAACTTCAGTCTGCAGAGTACAAAACACCCAACTCCCGTAGCCCTAATTAATTTGTCGGTCGGTATCAGTTCTTCGGTTCTGCGAAGCTAGAACCAAAAACCGGACCGATAATTTTGGTTCTACACAAATATAACCAAAATTCGGTTCCTCTATGGACAATACCGAACCGAATCGTCGCAAAATTGCCTATTCCGGTTTGGTTCTTTGTTTCTGGTTCAGTTTGCACACCTCTAGTTTGTGCCATTCATTTTCCATAATTAAGTATTTTATTTGTTAGCAAAAAGTGTTTAGTGGTTGATTTGTCATTGATATCATAGTTCAATGGTTGTTTTGTTATTTTCTCTAACGCATATTTAAAAAAAAAATTATTTCATTTTATTTTTTTTTATCAATTTAGCTGGTGCCTTGTTTTAAATTTCACATATAAATAGACCCGTAAATATACAAAATTACTTACAAAGAATTTTTTTTTATTTTTTAATCGACGTGCATAATCATGGTGATTTTTTGACTTAGATATACTTATTCATTTACAAATTTTATCATATGTAACCATATAATGTAGGCGTATTAATATAGTCTTTTTACATTATTTATTTTGTATAAATTTTTTAACGAGTACTCATGTTAAAGCAAAAATTCGTGACAATTCTAATTGAAATAGAAATCTCATTATACATCTATATTATTTCCAACAAAAGAGAGAAATATAAAGTTGATTAGCTTGACATTAGTGTTCACCCTACCAATCATCTTTGCCACCCAAGTACTAAGAACTTGACACCAATTTGTTGCCTAATGGTCGGTCTTGTCTGTTTGGATGAAACCTGTCACGACTCTGAGATGGACCTAACAAAAACGTTTGGTCGATCCATCCGATACTCAGAAATGACCCAATCGTTTAGGCTAAAGATAGGATATTAGCGGAAATATTAATATAAAATTAAGCCCAAAATCCAAAACATATGAGTTGGAGTCCATAGAGTGATCAACAAGAGTTACAAGTAGCATAACAATAAATAGAGAGAAAAATATTGTACAGAAAATGAAATAAATCAACACCATACATAAGTTCTACAACCAAAGAGGAAATAAAACTCTCAAAGCGAAATACAGACACTTGTTACATCGATCGAACTTTGAAATAAGGGGGTTGTTGGGATGAATGACTAACTCATTAAAAAAATCTATACTTTACACAATGTATGAGAAAACTGGTTTTATCTTTACTTCAATACTATGATCATAATTCTCTTTTATGCATAGATTTAAAATCATTTAAAATCCATTTTCTTTTTCATTTTTGAGTAAAATGGGTTCATTGGCCACCAAATGAGATAGTGATCAAAATATAGTTGTGTATTTTCATAATGAAAACAGTCTCTAGTGAAAAGGGAAGATCACACAAGAACTCTTCCAAACATACGCATAGAATGACAACGACTGTTTCTGAGCAGCACCTCATGAGTCAAAAAGGAAAGAGTGATGGGGATCCGAAAATCCAATAGTGTCACCTGGGTTGCCGGCTAGCAAGGCTCAATGATGACACAATCTAAAATCGAAGAATCTGTGGTGGCAATATAGATCAAGCTAGTCACTTGGGTTGCTGGCGAGCAATACTCAACGACAAAACATCTTGAAATTGAAGAATCTGTGATGGTGATCCGAAGATCCAGCAATGTCACTTTGATTGCCAATGAGCAAGGCTTAATGATAACACAACCCGAAAATCAAAAAATATGTGGTGGTGATTCGAAGATCAAGCCATCCATCTGGGTTGCCCATGAGTAAGACTCAACGAAAACACAACCCACAAATCAACAAAAAAGGACAAAATACCCTTGCCAGGTTTATGGTGTAACATCTGGAATTTTCAATCTTAGTTTTAGTGACGTGTTGTAAGGAGCGGATTTTATTGGAATGAATATTTTGGTGTCTCCTGTTACATTCTATACTTGGATGAATTAAAAGAGTTATTTATATCTTTTAATTATTTAAAGTTAGTGAATTAAATTTAAGTTTAATAATAAGAGAGTGAGATATTTTAGTAGAAGGAATATTTGGTGTCACGTGTTACATTTTATACTTTGACTAGTTAAAAAAGTAGTATATTTATAAAATTGATCAAGTAATAATTTAAATAGAGAATTTAAATTATAATAATAAAATAAGGAAATAGAGGTATATTTCCTGTAAATGCTATCGGATTTCATAAGTTGGGTCGTGAAGAGGGATTGGTCCTCAGCCGGTGGATCATTGGTGTGGGTGAAGTGATCTCAACCATTGGATGAGATGCATGAGACTCAGAAGGCTCGGCCTTTAGCTCCTTATCCCATTTCAGTTGCTGATTTCGTCGAGATGGTGTCTTTGGCGGTGACTGGCGATGTGGGGAAGCACACGACCTACTGGGTATAAGAAGAAGACGGGAAGGGAGTAAAACAATGTTCGTTCCATTCTCTTAGGCCGATTGTCAAAAACTCTGCCATCCCCCATTGTTCGTCGGCAAAGTATTTCCTCTCCTCGGGCGATTTTTGGATATACCGAAGGTATGAGCTTTGTCTTCTATTGGTGTGGTTCGGTTTCGGAAACCAATTTTTTGTCGTGGAGCTGGTTTATTAGCCGAGTGTATGTTCACCCTTCTCTAACCCGAATGTCTTGTTTTCTGAAGGTGTCTGTTATGACAATAGAATACAAAATAAATTGATGAAAGATTTATTTTGTATTGCTG
>CM039476.1:3700803-3747408 GCA_022433065.1 Begonia loranthoides
TGCGATAATAGTTTTTCTAACTAATATCAGTTTAATCACAAAACAATCACAATATAATAAATGATATAAGAGATAAAGTTAGAAATATCGACACCGAGTTGTTAACCCGGTTCGGCCAAGCACATCTACATCCGCACTTCAAGGTCCTCCCTTGAAGATGTACTCCACTAACCTCTTTTGGTTACAACTGATTGAACTTGCACGGGTGTCAATCGCCGTTACACAACTAATTTGTAGAGAGTTACACTTTTCTCTCAAACAATGTCAAGCTCTCACAAATACAAAAATCCTCACTTTAATCAATTGATATCACTCAAATCGTTTGGAGGATGTTTTTAGCACTCAAATTCGTACACAATATTGAGTCGGAAATTCGGCAGAGCTTCGCTTAAGAATTGCTTGATTGATCTTCTCTTAAGCACACATTCCCTTTATAGACTTGTACAGTGCGGACGCCCTCAACACCTTTAGGATCGTCCGCAGCCGACCATTGGAAACTAGCCGTTGCTGAAATCTGTGTACTTGCGGACGCCATTCTCCAGTCCGCAGCGTCCGCGTGAATCATCCGCGTTCTCCACCAAAATTGATAGAGGCAAATCAGACGCAAAACCCAGCGTCCGCATCATTCGCGTGAATCGTCCGCATCGAGCTCTGAAAGACAGATTCATATAGGACGTCATGGATTGGCATCCTTGGCATCCGTGGCCATTTAGTCAGCTTCTTCTCTCGTCCGCTTCGCTGAAGGGACGCAGACGCCAAATGGCGTCTGCCTCGTCCGTTGACTCGTCCGCATGAATCTTCAAAATGGCAGATTCAAATCGGACGACTCCAAATGGCGTCCGTGGCTTCCGCAACGTCCACTCTAACATAGTTTGCACTGAGGACGCTGAATTCAGATGCCTCCACGCCATTCGCACTTCATCAAACTGCGTCCGCATGTGTACATAGCACTTCAATCTTGCACGAGACGCATCCTCTAAGTCATACAAATCTTTCATATCACTGCATAGCCTTAGAGAAATATATTAAATAATCCCAATACCCTTGATCAAGGGTATTTCCAATTTAAACATCAAGAAAGATAATTATTAATTCAATGAATAAACAACTTTTATACTTTAGTTAAATTGCTTATCATCAAAATATAAATATGCCTAACACACTTAGGCTAACAATCTCCCCCTTTTTGATGATGACAAAACATATTAAGTTGTTTATATCCAAAAACTAAGCATGTGCATCAAATATTGCATTTTATATTTACTCGATTCATTTATGCAATTTATCATGCAATTTATCTTCAAAATACCCTGAACATTAAGCACAAGCACAACTAATATTCTCGCCCCTTTTTGTCATAAGAAAAAAGAAAGGGTAGGGAATTTAAAGCTCATCAAAATATGGGACTAAGAAAAATCTCCCCCTGAATCAAGTAATACTATGGAATTGAAGTTTCTCCCCCTGAATTTAAGGTTCTCCCCCTAAGTCAAGGAATCTAACTCGAATCAAGATTAAACAAAATAGAATGTAACAAAGTATAGATCAAAAAAAATTTCGCATGGTTATGTTTATTTCTAAACTCCTTCTCAATGCCAAAATCAATCTCTAAACACAAGAGATCTAAGCCAAACGAGCAAGAATATGCAGAAATAGAAACAACTCATATAAATCTTGACAATTTCATTCATAATATTCAAACGATGCAACACATAATAGAATCAAATATGAAATTAAGATACTAGAAATTACAACCAAATTGTTTTTACTCTCCTAAGCCAACAACGAAAGACATAAGTAAGCATAAAATCCTAATCTATGCATCCGGGATGTCCTCGTCATCAAGATCATGCGTAGGTGGAGCTGAAGACGAAGGAACCTCAGGAGGAGCAACCGGAGAAGAGATGCAGGTGTGCCATATGCCACAAGCAAAATCATCCATTCGCCTCTCCATGGCCTCGAAGCGAGTAGTAAAGGATTGCATAGACGACATAAGCTGAACCAGGTAGTCAGTGTGCTTATCCAGGGTGGCCTGCAACCGAGCTACGTCAGAAGTGGTAGCATAGGGTCCATGTGACGAAGAAGAACTCTCTCTTGGAAAGAAAGAGGGTCCAGCCTCTGCTTGAAGAGTAAGGAACAGACCTAAAGGCTGTGGAGGAGGAGAGTCCAGAGAATGGGGAGGAACCATGACATTGTCTTGCCAGGCAATCCACTCACCATTTGGAGCACGAATGATTCCCATCCATCCCAAAGTTTGCGGAGAATATGTGTCAGAACAATGGAGTTCACAAAATTTAGAGGACGAAGGAATAGGAATGTCCATCTCTTTGAACAACTTGGTGAGTAGTAAATTGAAGGGAAATGAGCAAGATTCACTATCAGCCGTGTCGACAATTTGAGCCGCAATGATATACCCTAAATTGAAAGGAGTGTCGGAATACATACGTTGAAGAACATAGAGATCCATGTAGCTAACATGATCTCGGTGACCGGCACGAGGAAAAACATTGTATTGGAGGGTATGATGAATAACACGTGCCCTAATGTTGAGATGTCTCGACTTGGGCTTAACTTGATAAAAGTTAATCGAATCTCGAAGGATTTGACGCAAGAGAACATCACTCTCTTCCTTCTTGTGAAAAGATGGAGGATTGTGAGCATTGTGATATCCCTCCGACAAAAGACCTTGGGGACACTCAAGGAATACATTAAGGAGATGAGGAGTGATCTCAATCTCTCGCCCATAGAGAAAACTCTTAACAACTAGAGGAGGGTTAGTATATGTCAAATTTGCATAAAACATGCGTATTGTCTTCGCAACATATGGACCATCGAGAAAATAACTTACGTAAACCCATATAGGTATATGTATCCGCTAATTCTAGACTAGACAAACGCCCGAAATCAATTTTCCTAGAAGGAATCAAGGAACGATTTTTGAGATCATCATCATAACATTTCTTACATTCATCATTGAGGCATAATCAAGACCTATAAACTTGAGTATTTTCGAAAGTTTGACGAAAAGTGCATTTCCTAGGAGTACGACTAGACATTGTGAAATGGGAGATAAAAAATGAGTGGAACCCTGAGGAAATGCTAGACAAACAAGAAAAAAGGATGATAAATTGATAAACAATGACAACGGAAGTTGAAAATAGGAGAGAAATACCGAAATGAGTGATGGAGAGGCGTCGGAGGTCGCGGGGAGATGAGAAGGTGGGAAGAGGACGCAGAGTTAGGGTTTCGGAAGTCCTCAGTCTGTTTTAAAATGCGTTTGCGGACGCAGCGGACGAAATTTATTGGCGTCCAGCTCGTCCGCAACTCACCAGAAATGAAGCAGACTTGAAATTTCAAGTATTAGAACGTTGAGCATGCCATTTATGGCATCCGCACAGAGTAATCCTCAATAATTTTGAATAATTTGAAGAACAAAAATTTAGACTATCATAGAGATAAACAATCCAATATTCTAGAAAGATAGAAATGATCATTTAGATTGAATTGAAGATATTTTATCAATAAGGATCAAACCAAGACGAATTTGAATCCCACAAAATGTCTTTTCATCGAAAGGTTTGCTGAAAATATCGGCAAGTTGATTTTCGGTGGAAACAAATTCTAGAGAGATATCACCCTTATGAACATGATCACGGATGAAGTGATGTCTAATCTCTATGTGTTTGGTCCTAGAGTGTAGAATAGGATTTTTGGAAATGTTGATTGCACTTGTGTTGTCGCACATAATTGGGATATGTTTGAAGAATTGTCCATAATCTTCCAATGTGCGCTTCATCCAAAACAATTGTGCACAACAACTCCTGGCTGCAATATATTCACTTTCGGCGGTAGAAAGTGTAACCGAGTTTTGTTTCTTAGAAAACCAAGAAACTAATGATTCTCCAAGAAATTGACAAGTGCCACTAGTACTTTTCCTATCCACTAGACTACCCGCATAGTCAGAATCGGAGTATCTAATTAAATCAAAATTTGGACCCTTAGGATACCACAATCCAAGACTAATAGTCCCACTTAAATAGTTAATAATCCTTTTGACAGTGTTTAAGTGTGACTCGTTGGGTGAATATTGAAATCTAGCACAAAATCACACACTAAAGAGAATATCGGGTCTACTTGCGGTCAAATATAATAGAGATCTTATCATACCACGATATTTTTTTATGTCCACATCTTTTCCATTTTCATCCTTTCCTAATTTTGTGGTAGTGCTCATGGGAGTCCTAGAGGGTTTGGAAGATTCCATACCAAAGCGTTTTATAAGCTCATTGACATATTTTTCTTGATTTAAGAAAATTCCATCATAAGATTGTTTAACTTGTAAACCAAGAAAATATTTCAATTCGCCCATCATACTCATTTCAAACTCACTTTGCATTAAATTTGCAAATTCATCACAAAGTGTGCCATTGGTGGAACTAAAGATGATATCATCTACATAGATTTGCACAATCAAAATATCACTACCATTGTGCTTGACAAAAAGTGTGGAATCTACTTTTCCTATTTTGAAATCTCTCTCCTTCAAAAATTTGCTTAGTCTCTCATACCAAGCTCTTGGTGCTTGTTTAAGTCCATATAGAGCTTTATGAAGTTTATATACATGATCTATCTTATCATAAACTTCAAATCCTAAAGGTTGCTCAACATAGACTTCTTCTTCAATGTAACCATTTAGGAAGGCACTTTTTATATCCATTTGATAAAGAGTGAAATCCTTATAACAAGCAAAAGCCAAGAGCATTCTAACCGATTCTAACCTAGCAACCGGTGCAAAGGTTTCTTCAAAATCAAATCCTTCTTCTTGCTTATAACCTTTTGCAACTAGTCTAGCTTTGTTTCTAACAACCACACCACTTTCATCTAGCTTATTTTTGAAAACCCATTTTGTTCCAATAATAGATTGATCTTTAGGCCTAGGAACAAGTTCCCATACATTGTTCCTCTCAAATTGGTTTAATTCTTCTTGCATGGAAAATATCCAATTCTCATCGGTTTTGGCCTCATCAAAATTTTTGGGTTCAACTTGAGAGATAAAAGCTGAATTTGCACATTCATTTCTAAGGGAGGCTCGAGGTCTTACACCTAAGTTAGGATCACCTAGGATATCTACCATAGGATGACTTTTGGCATACCTCCAATCCTTTGGTAAGTCATTATGAATTTCTCCCCTTGACGTTCCTTCTAAAAATTGATCTTGAGATTCTTGAGGAGGGCTTTCAAGAATCTCTTTTCCCTTATCACTTAGAGAGAGATTCTCAAGATTATCCTCTAATTCTTGAATTGGTCTCTCAACACTAGAGGTAGGAATGGATTCATCAAAAGTCACATGCATGGATTCTTCCACCACTAATGTCCTTTTGTTGAAGACCCTATATGCTTTGCTAGTTGAAGAGTATCCAAGAAAGATTCCTGTATCCGTCTTGGAATCAAACTTTCCTAGATTGTCCTTAGTATTGAGAATAAAACATTTGCACCCAAAAACTTTGAAGTAACTAACATCAGGAATCCTACGATTCCAAAGTTCATAAGGAGTCTTATTTAGAGTAGGACAGATAGATACACGATTGAGAACATGACATGCCATGGCAACAGCATGCGCCCAAAAATATTTGGGAAGATCATTCTCATTGAGCATAGTCGAGCTAACTCTTGGAGGGATCGATTTTTCCTTTCAACAACACCATTTTTTTAAGGGGTTCTAGGAGAGGAGAAATTATGTTCAATACCATATTCTTGACAAAGGGTGTTGAATTGATCATTTTCGAATTCGCCACCATGATCACTCCTAATTGTGATAATGGTATGCTCTTTTTCATTTTGAACTTTCTTTCTAAAGCTGGAAAATACTTCAAAGGTTTCATTCTTAGTTTTTAGAAAGAAAACCCATGTGTAACGTGAGTAATTATCCACAATTACAAATACATAATGTTTTCCTCCCATGCTTGAAACCTTAGAAGGACCAAAAAGATCCATGTGAAGTAATTGAAGAGGCTTGGATGTAGAGATATATTGTTTGGAAGAGAAAGAACTTTTTGTTTGCTTCCCTTTTTGGCAAGCTTCACAAACTCTATCTTTTTCAAATGCAATTTTTGGAAGACCCCTAACTAGATTATTTTTCGATATCTTAGCTAAGGTATCCATGCCTACATGTCCTAATCTTCTATGCCAAGTCCAAGAACACAAAGAATCACTAACTTTAAAACATTTTCAACATCACTAGAAATACTAGATAAATCAATAGCATAGATATTTTCGTGTCTATAACCCGTAAATAAAACTTTGCCATTTGAATCATCAATGATCATGCAAGACTTAGATTCAAAAATAACTTTATATCCCTTATCACATAATTGACTAATACTCAATAGATTATGTTTCAACCCATCAACAAGTAAAGCATCTTCAATAATAGGGTTAGAAACATTACCTATATTGCCAATACCTCTTATTTTTCCTTTTTGATTTCCTCCAAATGTCACATTTCCTTTCTTGTCCTTGATGGAGGTGAATCTTGAAAAATCTCCCGTCATATGTCTTGAACAACTGTTGTCCAAGTACCAATGATCCTTAGCGGGAGGTGCTTTAACCTACAAAAAGTAAATCAAGATAATTTCTTTGGTACCCAAACCATTTTGGGTCCTAAAGGGTTAAATTTGGTTCCTTTCGGAACCCACACATACTTAACAATCTTTTGATTTCCAATATTCTTTGATGGACAATCAAATGACTTATGACCTATAGCATTGCAAGTGAAACAAGTAGTTGATTTAACAAAGAAATTCTTATAACTCTTTTTCTTTTGGAAAGGTTGATATCCCAATCCGGCTTTATCAAATGTCAATTTTTGCTTACTTAGAAGCATATTTAAGTTCTTACTACTATTTGTGAAATTCAATACAATTTTATTTAGTTTCTCATTTTCCTCCTTAAGCATATTATTCTCTTCTTCAATAACCTTAATATGCTTGTTTAAGTCATCATTATTCAATTTTAAACTAGCATTTTCATTTACACATTCTTTTTCATTATTTGCTTGATTCTTTACTAACAATTCATTTTCCTTCTTTAACCTTTTATACTTGTTAGTCAAAATATCAAATTCTCTAAACAATTCATCAAATGCATCATCTTCTTCATTATTACTCTCATCAATAGAGTCTACATTATATTTATTAGAAGAAGAGTCACTTAACTCAGCATCATTTGTCATAAAGCACATGTTGGCAACTTCTTCTCCTTCGGTTGATGGTTCCTCATCGCTATCATCGTCCCATGTGGCTTTGAGCGCTTTCTTCTTGGACTCTTTTCGATTCTTAGCAAATTGGAGGCTTTTTGTTATGAGGTCTCTCTCCTTTGTACTTATTCTTTCCTTGGTATTTTCTTCTTTGAAGTATCCTCATCTTCCGATTTATCAAGGCCAGCTCTTCATCCTCATCATCCTTATCAAGCTCCGTTCCCTCCGAGTCTTCACCTTCTTTGCTTGAGGAGGCTTTAAGAGCTATGGACTTCTTTTTGGGATTCTCTTTCTCCAACTTCTTTTCTTTTTCGCTTGCTCTCAATCTAATCTCATGTGTCATTAGAGAACCGATGAGCTCCTCTAATGACATAGTTGATAGATCCTTAGATTCAAGCATCGCAGTAACCTTTGGATCCCATTCTGTTGAAAGACACCGGAGAATTTTGCTGCACATATCTTCATCTGAACATTCCTTACCAAGAGCTTTCAAACTATTAGTAAGGTTAGTAAATCGAGTAAACATTTGAGCAATAGTTTCACCCTTATCCATTTTAAACATCTCATAATCATGTGCAGTCATAGTTAATTTATCTTTCTTAACTTGATTGGTGCCCTCATAAGTTACCTCAAGTCTTTTTTAAATTTTATAAGCACTATTACAACTTTGTATTCTATTAAATTCACTAGCACTTAGAGCACAATATAATTGATTAACAGCTCTAGCATTTAAACTAACTTTACGACCTTCCATTTCATCTATTTCATTTTACTCCTTTGGTACTTTTACCCCATTTACATCTTTAGACGGAATAAAAGGACCATTTTTTTCTATTCTCCACATCTCAAAATCTATAGCTTGAATAAATATCATCATCCTAGCATTCCAATGTGGATAATTATCACCATTAAAGAAAGGTGGTCTATTTGTTGCTTGTCCCTCCATATTTGCACTGTTTGAGTTGGATGCCATATTATCAAAAATATAAATTCACCTAATTCACAATTAATAAGTGGTTCTAACCTGCTCTGATACCAATTGTAGGATCGAAATTAACCTAAAGGGGTGGGGGGGTGAATTAGGTTTATTAATAAATTTCGTGCGATAATAATTTTTCTAACTAATATCAGTTTAATCACAAAACAATCACAATATAACAAATGATATAAGAGATAAAGTTAGAAATATCGACACCGAGTTGTTAACGCGGTTCGGCCAAGCACTCCTACGTCCGCGCTTCAAGATCCTCCCTTGAAGATGTATTCCACTAACCGCTTTTGGTTACAACTGATTGAACTTGCACGGGTGTCAATCGAACCGTTACACAACTAATTCGTAGAGAGTTACACTTTTCTCTCAAACAATGTCAATCTCTCACAAATACAACAATCCTCACTTTAATCAATTGATATCACTCAAATCGTTTGGAGGTTGTTTTTAGCACTCAAATTCGTACACAATATTGAGTCAGAAATTCGGCAGAACTTCGCTTAAGAATTGCTTGATTGATCTTCTCTTCAGCACACATTCCCTTTATAGACTTGCACAGTGCAGTCGTCCTCAACACCTTTAGGATCGTCCACAGCCGACCATTAGAAACTAGCTGTTGCTGAAATCTGCGTACTTGCGGACGCCCTTCTTCAGTCTGCAACGTCTGTGAATCATCCGCGTTCTCCACCGAAATTGACAGAGGCAAATCGGACGCCAAACCCAGCGTCCGCATCGTCCGCGTGAATCATCCGTGTCGAGCTGTGAAAGACAGATTCATATAGGATGTCATGGATTGGCGTCCGTGGCGTTCGTGCCCATTTAGTCAGCTTCTTCTCCCGTCCGCTTCGCTGAAGGGACGCAGACGCCAAATGGCGTGTGACTCGTCCGAATGAATCTTCAAAATTGCAGATTCAAATCGGACGCCTCGAAATGGCGTTCGTGGCATCCGCAACGTCCGCTCTAACATGGTTTGCACTGAGGACGCTGAATCCGGATGCCTCCACGCCATCTGCACTTCATCAAACTGCGTCCGCATGTGTACATAGCACTTCAATCTTGCACGAGACGCATCCTCTGAGTCATACAAATCTTCCATATCACTGCATAGACTTAGAGAAACATATTAAACAATCCCAATACCCTTGATCAAGGGTATTTTCAATTTAAACATCAAGAAAGATAATTACTAATTCAATGAATAAACAACTTTTACACTTTACTTAAATTGCTCATCATCAAAATATAAATATGCCTAACACACATAGGCTAACAAAACCTTGGCCCCAAGGTTGGAATGAAGGAAATTCAGCCGTAATGCGAGAGGAATCTACTCATGTGGCATCTAAGATTTGATGACCCTCCCATAAAATTAACCATTGCGTAACCGGAAAGCCCCCTCTCTTAACGACTCTAGTCTGAAGTAGAGCTTGAGGTGATCTGTTGTCTTTATTTGTGTACTTTGAAGGCAAAGTGAGTTATGGGACATGTGTAGAGCCAATACGCTTTTTTAACAGAGAAACATGAAAGACTGGATGGATTTGAGCTGATTCTGGAAGGGCAAGTTTGTAAGCTACTTGTCCAATACGTTGTAATACTTCAAAGGGTCCAAAATATTTTGGAGCTAGCTTTTGTGTCTGTCTATTTGCCACAGAAACTTGCCGGTAAGGTTGAACTTTGAGATACACTCAATCGCCTACATCAAATTGTCTTTCGGTACGACCTTTGTCAGCATAGTTTCGCATTCGAGCTTGGGCTTGAGTAATAATTGTTTGAGCAATCTATCCATATCATGGAGTACAGAATCAACTGCAGCAATATCTGTTTCTATATATGGCCCCAAAGCTAATTGTGGGGGAGGAAAACAGTAAAGAGCTTCAAATGGAGTCATTTGTATCGTAGATTAAATTGTTGTATTATACCACCATTTTGCTAAAGGCAACCACTTAAACCATTGATTGGGATGTGTGTGCGTCATACAACGTAGG
Source organism: Begonia loranthoides (assembly GCA_022433065.1). NCBI lineage: Eukaryota > Viridiplantae > Streptophyta > Magnoliopsida > Cucurbitales > Begoniaceae > Begonia > Begonia loranthoides. Next base: position 3,711,032 of record CM039476.1, read on the forward strand.
TACATCTCTAAACATTGATTAGGTAGCTTTGTTTGTCCGTCTGATTCCGAATGATAGACCGTCGATAAATGTAGCTGGGTGCCAATCGATTAGAATAGAGATTGCCAAAATTGAGAAACAAAGATTTTGTCCTTGTCGGAGACTATGTGTTGAGGGAGGCCGTGCAGTTTATAGATATTATCCAAGAAAACTGTTGCCACATCCATAGCAGTAAATGGGTGTGATAGAGTGGTTGTATTTCATGAATTGATCAATTACAACCAGAATGCAGTTTGCCTTACCCGACAGTGGAAGACATTCAATGAAGTCCATGGCTATATGACTCCAAGGTTTATCCAGAATTGGCAGAGGCTGTAACAATCCAGGGTAAGGACAGTGTTCATGTTTTGCATTTTTGGCAAGTATGGCACTGTAAAACAATGTTGCGAACTGCTGTCGACATGCCTGGCCACCAAAAGAATTGCTTTCCCCTGTGAAGAGTAGCTTGAATACCAAAGTGCCCTCCTGACTGCGAGTCATGAATGGCTTGAAGTACCTTTTGGCGAATAAGACCTGAATCGCCCAATTCTAATTTGCCTTTATAACGAATAATGTTGTCTGTAAAAGTGAAATCTTTGTTCTTCATCGGTTGAATGAGAATCTTATTAATCAACTCAGAAGACCACGGGACATCAGCATAACTATCGATAACCTCCTGAATCCATGCTGGTTGAATCACAGTGTGGGACTGGCAAGATAATGCATCCGAATCCCGTCGTGAAAGAGCATATTGCATCTTGTTCATACTTCCTTTTTTATGCTGAATAGAGTAGCGTAAACTCAATAATTTTGTGAGCCACTTCTACTGTAATGGAGTAATGATTCTCTGTTCCAACAAAAATTTAAGAGAATGGTGGTCAGTTTGAATTATAAATTCGTTACCTTCTAGGTATTGGCGCCATTGTTGAACTGCCGAGACCAAAGCGAGAAGCTCCTTTTCATAAATTGAATAGCCTAGATTTATGGAATTAAAGGCCTTGCTCATGAAGGCAATCGGGTGATAATTTTGTGAGAGAACTGCACCCATCCTGCCATGGCAGGCATCTGTTTCAATAACAAATGTTTTAGAGAAGTTCGGCAATGCAAGAATAGTGGCACTTGACATTGCCATTTAAGAGCCTGGAAAGCATTATCACCTTCATCAGTCCAGTGAAAAGCATCCTTTTAAAGAAGATTCGTCAAAGGTTTTGCTAGACTGCCACAGCCTAGGACAAACTTCCTATAATATCCTGTTAGACAGAGAAACCTACGCAAGTGTTTAATATGAGTCGGATGTGGCCATTCTATCATAGCTGATATCTTATCGGGGTCTGGTGCAACACCCTTACTGGAAATAATGTGCCCCAGGTAAGTAAACTTAGATTGGCCAAATGAACACTTAGTTTTGCAAATAGCGTATTATCACGTAGTAGTTGCAGGACTGAACGAAGATGATAGTAGTGATCCTCCAAATTACGACTATAGACCAGAATATCATCGAAGAAGACAAGAAAAAATTTTCTAAGGTGACGCTGAAAAACAGAATTCATTAAGGACTGAAAGGTCACTAGAGCATTGGTGAGCCCAAACGGCATGACTTTGAATTCATATAAACCATGGTGAGTGCGAAAAGCTGTTTTGTAACAGTCTGTCTGTTTAACCCTGATTTGGTGATAGCCAGACCGGAGGTCGATCTTAGAAAATATGATTAAACCATGTAACTCGTCTATTAAACTGTCAATCAGTGGCATTGGAAATTTGTCTTTAATGGTGATGGCATTGAGTTGACGATAATCCACGTAAAATCGCCATTGTCCATCCTTTTTCTTTACTCGTAGAACAGGGGATGCGAATGGCCTGTTACTAGCTATGATTATTCTCTCTTCTAACATCTCTGTGACTAGTCTTTCAGTTTCAGACTTATGTGTGAACAGGCAGCGATATGGGTGAAATCAGAAAGGTTTAGCACCATCCACAAGCGTAACTTCATGATCGTGTTGACGCAAAGGTGGCAGCCCACGTGGAGTATTGAAAACCTTTTTGAAATCATCCAGTAGGAGCGGGATATTATGGGGGGTTGGCTGATCGTCGTTGGTGGAGAGAAGTGAAATCTGAGCAGTAATATAATAAGGTTGTTGTTGCACCCATGAAGAAAAAGAGCGGACTGATACCGTTTCAAGGATAGTCGCTGGTTTGGCAACATGTAAAAACATTTCTTGACCATTGTGGGAAATCTTCAAGTAGCCATTTGGTAGATAAAAAGTCACTAGACTAACATGGTTAATCCAGTCTATTCCCAATATCATATCACTTCCCATTAAGTATAACGCATGAACAGAAAAAGAAAATTCTGTAGATTGCATTCTCCATAATGTAGGTGAGCTTACAGGAGTGCTGATCATAGTTTTGCCATTGGCAACTGTCACTGGTAAAGAGCGAGAGGAGTCCAGTTCTAACCGTAAGCGAGTAACAAGGGTGCCATCCAGAAAAATTTGGGTGCTGCCACTATCAATGAAAATAGAAACAGGGATGAGGGGTTTGACCAGATAACGCATTGAGGGAGATTTCCATAACCTCAGAGTCTTCAGAAGTACTTAATCCTTCAGTTGACTCGGTTGTTGAATCAAAGGTTGGAGGAGAGTCTACCAGAATGTAGTGCAACGATTGATTTTTACACAAGTGACCCATTGTATATTTCTTATCGCATTTGAAACAGAGCCCTAATTTCTTTTTGAGCTGTAACTTGGCCTGAGACATCTTATGAAAACGTTGTGGCTTGGGATCAGAATTGGCTAATGGATCGGGACCGGCAGTGCTTGATGTCATAGAAGGAGGTTTGTTTGGCCATTTTGAAGCGACAAATGATCTAGTCGGCCGCTGAGATTTTTCCAACACCGTAATGGCAGTCTCCTGTAGTAGCGCAACCTCAAAAGCGTTCGCCAAAGATTGCGGTCTAGTTATTTTAACCATTGTTCTTATCTCTTCCTTCAGTCCACTTGCAAATACCGAAATGAAATAGAGTTTGGTCATGTGAGGTGATGAAGAATGAACTAACGCCTTTAATGTTTCAAATTTTTCAATATATTCCTTCACTGTAGTCAACTAGACTCTGTTGCTAAAAGATTCAATGACTTCTTCAGCTACAATTGGTGAGAACCTCCTGCAAATTTCTGTCGAGAATAGATCCCAATCAGCGTTTGGATAATGGGCAGAAAATCCGGTAAACCAAACATCAGCCTGATCTTGCAAATAAAATTCTGCCATCGCGATACATTGGTCTTCAGATATTTGATGCAAAGTGAAGAATCTATTAGCCTTGCGCACCCATTCTCTGGGATTGTCTCCCGTAAAGAAGGGAAAATCAATTCGATGCACTCGCGGTTGTAATTGATGGTCAGGTCTAACACCATTTGCCGCCCATGGAGCTGTTGAGCTTGAAGCAGCAATCGAGTCTGGCAATAGTCCAGCTCGTTGTGGAAGATAGCACAACTGATTAAAAGCTGCCATTAGCGCATCCATTTTTACTGTGAGATTTTGATCCAGATGGTGATACTTCTGATCGTTATCATCCAATCGATGAAATACATTTTCCATGTAGGATTTCATTTCATTTTCCAGTCGCTTGATTAACTCATTGTTTGCCTTTGATCTAGTTTCTACCATTGAATCGTCATTGCTCCGATACCAATTTGTTATGACAATAGAATACAAAATAAATTGATGGAAGATTTATTTTGTATTGCTGAATTTAGAAATAACAACTAGTAGTTTATGAGAAGAAAAGAACTCAAAGAAGGGGAGGAAGGAGAAAAAGGATCTAGAGAGAAGGGAAATTAAGAAGGGAGGCAAGGAAAATTCAGAAGAACAAGAGGTGAGAGAAAACACATTGCAAAACCTAGTCTCTCTCCTTCTCGTTACAATAGGTATTTAAACTGTCTTCCACGTCTACCCTCTTCCTTGTGTTTCGCTTGCGACGAGTTTTCCAGCTTGACCGTATCAGTGTCATTATGACCGTAGGTTGTGTCAGATGTTCTGCAACGTCAATACTAGGTAAGGAATGTAGGTATTATTTGGGCATTAGGCTCTACATCATAGGGATATAGGAATTATGATTTATACATGTTTGCTGTTTTCATACTGTAATGACTAGGAAATTTGATTGTTTGTGAATTGAAGGAGTTTTCTATGTGGGTATATATTGAAAGTTTGGATAATTGTTTATAATTGGAAGTTGGAATGATGGAAATAATGGTAAATTGGTTTTTGTTTCCAAGTTGGATTTGGAATAAGTTTATATTTGAGAGATTTCTGCATTATGTTATAAACTATAGATTTGAATATTGCTGTTAAACATAGATTGGGAAATCTGTAATAATTTGCTAAGTTGGTTGTCTCTATGTTTAGGTGTAGGATTATGTTTATAAGCTGAGAATCAGTGTTTATATGGAGGGTGAGAATGTGTTAATATGCTAAGGATTGTTGTCTAACTGGAAATTTAAAATCTGTATATTTATTGCTTCAATATAGACGTTGTAAAGTTAAGTATCGCTTAAATGTTGGAAATCTGAATATAGAAATAGGGTCTCTTCTGCCTTTATGTATGTAGGAGTTATAATACTAGTGTATGTTGTCTTTACTGTCTGTATTGGAAGCTTAAAACATGTCGTAATAGGAGGTAGTGGAAACCTGTTTTCTAAGCAGTTTGTTTACTTTAGTAGTAGGATAATTGTTTTGCTGGAAACTAGATACATGGGTATTGTATTTTAGTGATTTTTGCCTCTAGAATTAGAACTTAGTTACTATGCTGTGAACATTGTCTGAAATTGTTAAACTAGGAATTTTACTCTTTTTATGGGATAGAAACTTTATTTTCAGTTGGATTGATGATCTGTTTACTACTTCTTGCATGATAAGTCAGTGTTACATCCCATGTGAGATGGTTCGGTTTACATTGATATATACACCCAAGGATCTTGTTATTACTATTGATTTAAATATTTCTTACTGTATTGATATTAATGATGAGGTTGTAACTGCTGCACTTTTCTGTCTTGTTCACATACTGTTGGTTAATTGTTGAGGATGTTTTTGTGTCCCATGATGATTGAAGATAGAGGTTAAAACTTAGTTTCAATTTATGTGTTGTCTCTAGGAACTGCTAGTATATTGTTTACACTGTTGAGGCTTGAGGATTTGTTATAGCTGTTAGATGAGTATGTTTTCACGAGGACAAACGTGTTTGAGGATCTGTTATTGTATTGGCTGATGTTCTATTATGCATATAACTCTGAATTGATGACATGTTTGTCGTAATTGCTTATATTATGAATGAGGATGCCTACGGGCTGTGGATCGAGGACTTGCTATTAATCATGAATGTTAGATTGTCATTATGTTATAGGAATGTACATCCATTCATCAAAAACATTTTCATTAAGAAAGATAATAAAAGAAAGATGGACTGAATAAACGTAAATGATCGTTTTGGGCAAAGTTCGAGTTGGTTGTCTTGCATGAGGTGAACCAAATGGTGTCACTCTCCCTTAGACTGATGACATAAAATGATTAGACTATAAAGCTAAAGATAAAGAAAAGAAAGACTAATGATTGAAAGAAATAGTTTTTACGTGTTGTATCTCATAGACATATCATATGATACATTTTGTATGTTTCACGCTTTATGTTATATTCCTTGCTAAGTATTAGACTTATTAGATATGCCTTGTGATATAAGAAAATAAAGGAGATTAAAGAGCTTGATGAAAATGAACTTGTTGATAGTGCGGTAGAAAAGAACTTCTCATGGGCAAAACTAGAGTGTTGTCCAATTAAATTTGACTATAGGTGAGAATTTAATAAAGATGAATTTTAATGATGTAAATGTTTGTTAAGATTTATTTATGATAACTTTAAAAAGGAAACAACTATAAATGTCTCTGATTATTTTAAAAAATGGGTTTTTACTACGTTTAGATTCTTAATAAATTTCTTAAAGACTTATGCTGCATGATTTTAAATGAATATGAAAATCTAATTAATAAATATTAAGTTTTATCAAGCTCTTAATTCAAAAAAGATTTTCATAGAGACTTTCTTCGTATGATTTTCTAAAGGATTTAGTTTTCTACGAATGTATAGTTTTAAAAAAAAAAATTAACGCTATGGGGCATTACATAGGGATTCGAAACTCAACGAGCACATCAACACCGCCTTATTATCCATTTGCTTTAGGGATTTGAAACTTAAAGACACGTCATCAATACCCTATTTTCCATTATCGCTATCAACCAAACAAGCTTCATGTAGTAGAAGGTGTTAAGGGACAACTGCCTCCCAAGAGCACCGTTGGAACCTAAAATGAACTCATGTCAAAATCCCAAATCAACACTAGGGACAAAACATGAGTCCCAAAGTGGGATTTGAAACCAGACTGGAAGGATCTTGGTCTAAATTGAGGAATGAAAAGAACCCCCACATATTGAACCGAGAAGCCATAATACCCAGAAATAAGATGGTTAAGGAAGCTGAATGAAGTTTACTAACCCCTAACTCCATTAATAACACCTTGAGGTTGACTAAGACTTAACAGCAGTTGACCAGGCATATCAACAATCCACCCTTAAGACCCACTAGCCGATAAGACGCGGCTACAGTCGACTTGAAGAACAAAAAAGTCAAGGAGGCACAACTAATCAACTGAACACTACTATGGTCAACCAAGATCATCCAATGTTGACAAGACACGACGACAGTCAATTGAGATCACTTAGTGTCAATAGGGAACAATTGTGGTCAACCGAGCCAAAGTAGTAGCTGACGATACTTAGTTGTGGCCAAATGGAAAAGAACTAGTAGTTAAAAGACACAGTTGCAGTTGACAAAACACAACTCTAGTCAACAGGGGACCAACAAGTGTCTACAAAACATGATGACAGTTAATCGGGACCTTGTAGTGGTCGACAAGATAAGCCAGCGGCCATCCAAGACTCAACAATAGTCGATAGTACACGACTACGGTCAACTAAGACAAAGAAGAAGTCAACAAATCATTATGTGGTCAACCAGGATCACACAGTAACCCAAACATAAAGGTAAGAAACCATGGCCACAAACTTTATCGAGGCACGTAGTACCAAATGATGAGATTTAACTTAAAAAAGGCTGTTGCGGTCGCTCAGATCGTACAACAGGCAATTGACCCAAGTGTAGACGCTTTGCATGGATGTATTGCAATTCTGTAGACGCTCTGTGTGGACGTCCGTACCCCTGCAGATGTCAGGCATGGATGTCTGTCGTGAATGTTCGTACGCCCCTTGATGTCAGGCATGATGTCCACACTCTTGCAGAAGCAGACGTCAAGCATAGACGTCCATATTCCCCTAGACGTTCGTGCTTTGCGGACTCTGGGTACGTCTGAGATCTCCTAAAGCATTCTAAAACACAATAGCAATCAGCAAGAGCCACATTAGAAATTGACCAAGAATGACATTTCCACCGCGAAATTGTGAGAAAAATGCATTCCTTTTCACCGATTCTCACTTTTAATTGACTTAAACTCCTCCCTAAACTCTAAATCTATGACAACAACATAGAAACAACCAAATGGTTTGAGTTTTGTGCTAGAATCTGAGACCAACACAAAACTTGGAGATAGGGACGTCATGAATGTTAATTGGGTAGAAAAATGATGAGATTCGCTTATCAGTTTTCCATGTCTCTCTCTCTCTACCCTTGCCTCATTCCTCTGTCGAAAAGGAAGAAAACTCTTCCACTTAAATGAAGAAAGATAAGATAAAATAAAATTTCAAATTAATGAATTTTATTTAATATATATAATAATATATTATATATATTAAATAAAAATTTTAAATTTTATCCTGACAAAACTCAGAAGTCAAGATACAATAACACAAATTTACCAAACATAATCTCATAGATTTGGTTTGCAAGGAAACACAAAATTCACCAATGAGGCTGAAGACACGCGACACTCAACAAAGATCTAGTCAACGCAAAACAATTCGACTTTGATTACAACGAAAAATTTATTCAGAAAAATACAAAATCTAAAATTTACGGATTTTACAAAACCAAGTAATCTAGTCTATTTTCCACTCGAAGATGAAGTTTTTCTCTAATATATGTATATTAAATAGTTGTTTAGAAGTTCTAATTCATTGAATTTTGTCTAGTAAAATAGAAGAAGTGTATATCTCAAAAATATTTCAACTAGAGTCATAGTAACACTCATAAAAAATTAAATTTGTATTTATACTTATGAACCAATGAAGTCCACTCACTCTTCGATTCGATACAATTGAATTAGTAATTTTCATGATTTTTTAATTGCTGTAAATATTCACAATTTTTTAGGAGCTCTAAATATTTTGTAATTCGATCAAGAACTTCACAGAAACTTATTTCTTGACTTGGGATTATGAACAGCAATTTCAATACCTACACTATAACCTAAAATAATTTACTTAAACATAAGGTTTAGACAATGGGTGTATTTAGTTAGAGATCCAACTCAAAGTAATCTTGATTTTTAATTTGATAGTCAACTTTGCATATAAAATTACACGTTGTGGGACATGAATGTAGGGCCTCTCTCTTCCTTGATTGAAGGAATCATAATCCTTTTTGCACTAAAAATATTCTAAACTATACAAATTTTTCATTCAAAATGAATATTTAGTTACAGGCCATAGGAAATACAAAAAAAAAAAACAACCAAATGAATATATATATATATTTTTGGGCAAGCAACCAAATCTAACACAAATAGCACAATAGTAAATGCTCAACTTATGTACTCGGCCAAAAATAAATACATTACTAAGTTCTATGATTTAAATATCACATAGCAGACTGAGCAAAACAAGACTGGACCAAACGAGCCTAAACATACTCGAACCAGTTCGATCGAGCAGGTTCTATTTAGTGGTCGATTGAACAGGTATGAACCATGTTTTCGAATCAAATGCCTAGGCAAGTGTTTTATAAGTTTTTAAGAGTCTTAAATACCTATTGATGACGAGTTCATGATAAGTTTGAGGCTTGACGTTTATTTAGACTTTTCAAATTTGGAAATTGACGGTTTAGTGATATTCATCAATTGCAGTAAGGATTTTATTTATTATGTTCAGTTGTGCATATAATAGTTTTGTAAAACCTATTTTGAGAGATATCTCATAATTATATGATAGTTTTCAATGTCATGTTTTTATTGTGCATGCATATTCACTTTTATTGACGATCATACTAGTTGTGTGCACCAAGATTTGATTGACCCGAGTGACGGTTGTTGTTTTTTATTTGTATATTTGACAGTTAGAGAATATGTTTGTTTATTCTTTGAATAAAATAACGAGAAAGCTCACTGTGTCGTGTTTATAGATGTGAAACCCTAAACGTGAGTAGGGTTATTGTTTTACGTTGCTATCACTGAGTATCGTCTTTCTTTATATGTCTATGACATGATATACTCAAAGTTTGTAAGTGGTCCATTTTCACTGATGATTTTACAATGATACGGTAGTTGCACTATTTTGTTATTTACTACATTATAATGGAATGTTTTATTACTTGCCATATTGATGATTCTTTTGAACCTGTTTTTCGAGTAATGTTTTTATCCCTGGTTTTTCATACATGATTTTCTTTATGCATGCACCGTTACAAAATTTTAGAACATTGGATCTAGCACTTAAAATTCTTATTTAGTTTAGTGAACTCACTTTAATTAACTTCCCTTTTAGATTATAGTCAAGGAAATTTGGTTTATCTGACTAAAAACTGAGCTCGACACTTCTACATTTTTATTTCATTTTCATTAAGAGTATTTTTTCGTTGTTGAGACTTGATTTCTATTTTGGCGCTTTATATTGGGATTGTACCATATAAATGGTGTTTATTTATTCTACACATATTATTATGTTATGGATTTATATTATTACACAATCTAATATTTATTGTTGCACTTTGTTGCTAGACTACTTATTTTGGACCCTTGCTATTTAATGTTAATTTTTGTATTCCGGTACGAAATGTAATATTTTCCATTGAGTCAACGATTGATTGTTTCCCAATTTGTATTGTTTTCCATTTTCACCGAGGGTTGTTTTTGGGTCGGGACATCTTGTGAAAGAATGTTTTTTTTCAATGTTACATGTAGAATTGATTTAATTATATATTTTATTTTCTAAATTACTTGAGTCAAAAGAATTTTGAAAAACAGGTTTCATGTGAGAATTCTTAAAGAAAGGCTAAGAAATTAGTTCCAATTTTTTTACCAAAAAGTGTTTTGAATAATTCTTTTTCGAACATAGTAATATATTTATTATTTATTATTTTAATTTATATTAATGCAATTTTAAAGCATAAGAAAACAAAATACTGATGTCACGTCTTAAAGGGGACTCAAGATAGAACGAGGAACGACTAGACCCTTAAGCAAATTGAATCGCCCGACCTTTTACCATAAGATAATCAGGCAGTTGAAGACTTGAACAAAATTTATATAGTCAGAGCCCAACTTAACTGGGTTAACACAAAAGTCTAACAATGACTTTAAAAATAAAGTAATAAATATAGGTTTGAAAATAAATGTGTCACAAAAGTAAACAATTGCAAGTTTATTACAAAATTTAAATCAAGAATCAACCTCATAAATAAAAATATGAAAAAGGAAATCTTGATATAAGCAAAGTCCCACTGAGGTCACTAATGTGTCGGTAATGTGGGATCCTCTAAACGAAGTCCTGAAGAGAAATGTCATTAAAGTGAGTCGACTAAATTCAATACGGGTAAAATCTTATATTAAAAAAATAAAGTATAATAAAATGGGGGAACATGCTAGATATAAAACAACATTTTAAAACTGGTGTAAAAATTACAAAGTAAAACAAACATTGAAAACATTTCACTATAGTGTGGTACATACATAAAATAGGCTTTACATTGTATTAGTGAAAATTGAGTCACTATAGACTCTAAGTATACCATGTCATAGGCATATAATAACGACGATACTCAATAATCGCTAAAGCCACAAAAATAGATCATGATCAAGTTTAGGGTTTTGCGCTCAAGTATATTGAATAGTCAACTATCCCATTACTCCAGTTAACACAAATAAACACATTCTCCAACGATCGAATGTGCGTAAAGAAAACAAGATCTTTACGTGGGTCGACCAAACTTGGTTAACTCGACCATGATAATCAATGAATAAAAATATGCATGCTCAAATAAAACGTATGTAGTGAAACACACACACACACACATATAAATTGATAAGCCATAAAATAGACTTATCATTTTTGTATGAGAACACATCTCAAATAATCTTTGTCAAACTATGAAATGTTGAACATAAAATAAACGCCTACCTCAATTGGGTCTACCAATTCAAAGTAAAAGCAGCAATAAAACAAAGAGTCCGAACTCTCGTCAATCCTTTAAACTTAACAGAATATACATATTCAAATTAATTCAATTTTTGAACCTTTTTAAAAGAAAATTTTGTTAGAACTCATAACTGGGATAAAAACAAACTTGGGGAACTAATGGAACAATTTCCAAAATATCAAACTTTTCATAATCTAGTCTAGATGTCCGTCCATCGAACATCCTTCACATTTTAAAAATCTAGCAGATCGTAGATTTGGTTTGGACCTTTGGTCCCGAGCATTGTCCTTTAGCCTATTTCCACATAAGCATCGCTTCCCGCAAATGAGTGCGCATCGTAGAAGCCTTTGCTTCTATGGACACATGTCATCTACATGTTTTCTTAGACATGTACGTTTCTACGTGTTTTTTAGGAAAACATCAGTTGCAGGAGCATTTCCATGGATGTTTGTCTGTGATTCTAGACTCAAGAGGTTCTGAAATTTTCAAAATTTCTTCCAAATAATTTTCCAACTCCTCAACAAAATTCTAACTTAAATCAACTAAATTGTACTAGAATATAAATCAATTCATTTTCTTGCAAATATTTACAGCTTTTTAATCCATTATTTCAAACTTTAAAATCCAATTATAACCAAATCCATTACCAAATAAGAATTCTCAATATAACGTTGAACTTAAATTTGAACTCGAATTTTACCTCACAGAAATGTCCGAAAATCCAAGCTTTCAAACCTCCAAGCTTACAACGACTGAACTTAATTAACAATACGATGAACCTAAATAAGAACTTTTGTCAAAACTTGGTTTTTACCCATAGTTTTTCAACAGGGAAATGGAAGAAGTTGTCTTCCAATAATTTCTCCATTGAGAACAACCAACCACCTACAAGAGTTCTCCACTATTGAAATTTTAGGCTGTAGAATTTGAGGTGAGATAGGGAAAAACCACTTTTCAAATATTCTGCAATGTGGCATTCGGGGGGGGGGGGGGGGGGTTGTGGTGGGCACATCTAGTTTCAAAAATTATGCATAATTGCCTCCATGAAAGATTATGAAAATTAAAAGGAAATAAAATCTTTTCTTACGAGGGTGATAGTGTGGCAATCATTATATTCTCTCGCTTTTAAAAAATTTCATCCCCAAAATTTAACACAACCTCTAATGTTTTACCAAATAAGCTAAGGTATTTTGTTGCTATTTCCGATTCAATTTTCCAAGTAGTCTCCCTTTCGCTATGTTTCTTACACTGAACACATATCAAAGGAATTTCTCAATGACGCAAAACTCTAATCTCCAAGCTCAAAATCCTTACAGGTTCTTCCTCATAATAAACATCCTCTTGGATTGGTACATCAATCTAGTAGATGACATGCGACAGATTAGAAATATATCTCCTCAACATAGAAACGTGAAAGACGTTGTGCACATAGTTAACTGGGACGATAAATCCAGTTAATATGACACTGAACCAACAGGCTCGATTATTCATAAAGGGCCTATATATTTTGGAGCCAATTTTCCCTTCACACCAAAGCAACTAATACCGCGATATGATCAAACCTTTAAGAACACAAAATTGTTGGCCTCAAATTCAACCTATCTCTCGAGAAGATCTTCGTAACTTTTTGATGATTCTGAACAATCCTCAGCCGTTCCTTAGTCAACTATACTTTCTTAGTATTTTTTTTTATCAAATCAAGCCCAAGAGTAACATGCTTCTTGGCTTCAGCCCAACTAGTGGTGATCCTCATGGTCTCCCATTAAGAGTTTCATAAGACATAACTCCAATGCTGGTCTAATAGCTGTTATTGTAAACAAACACCACTAATGGTAAGTGATTCACCTAGCTATCACCAAAGTTCAGAACACAACATCTTAACATATCTTCCAGATTCTAAATAGTGTGCTCATACTGACCATTCGTCTGAGAGTGATGAGCTGTACTCAAATGAAGTTTAAATCCCAAAGCTCTAAAAAAGGCTTTCTAAAATTTAAAAGTAAATCTTTGATCTCTATCTGATCCTATGCTCGAAAGAACAACGAGAAGAGAAACGGTTTTCTCGATATACAACTTTCCAACTTCGTCAAAGAGAAATCCATTCTAATGGAAATAAAATGAGTAGACTTCATCAATCAATCAACTCTCACCCATACAACATTGAAACTTTATGCCATTTTTGACAAACTGGTCACAAAATCTATAATAATCCTATTTCATTTCCACTTAGAGATAGGTAAATGTTGCTATAATTTAGCTGGTCTTTGATGTTCAACTTTAACTTGCTGACAAGTCAAACACTTAATCACATAATTAGCTAATCCCTTGAAAAATAACTAGCTATCAGGACTGATCTTCCAACTTTCAAACTGCTCACTAGCTTGAATCTGATCAATTTTCTTCTTTAGTTTATCATTGGACTTCTGCATATCTTTAACACGTTGCAGAAGTGTAGGAGTCACTACCATAGTAATTACCTTAATTGTATGGTCATCTTCTTGATACTGCATGTAACACCCCGTGACGTAAAAGCCTTTTCATGCCATTTTTAAATACATCATAAAATTAATTCATAAAAATCATACATTCAAATGATAGAACAGAAGTCTTAAAAAGTAAATTCATTTAAAATCCTAACAAAATAAAATCCAACGTAAAATAAAAAAATATTCATAAATACTTTAACTTAAAATCAAAACATATTATAGTAAATAAATAAAATTAAAAAGGTTCTCCTTTTTCAATTTACATTCCTTAAATTGTCACCCAAGGGTCAACTTCGCTTTGACAACGCCTGAGCTTGGTCCAAGAGAACTCCTATTCAACCACAACTTTCATTCATTTGTTTCTTTAAGAATATCATCAATAAATTCTTCATCATTGCCTACATCACAAAGTTCATTTATTAGCCTAATGCTTAGTAAGAGATGTATAAACATAACGTGTATATGAGATGCAAGTTGTAAAATTGTATCTTCTCTGTCAATATTACCTTTTTTCTTTCACTTAATAGTTTACTCGTTGTGGTTAATTCAGTCTAGGGGAGAGAGTGACACCATTAGGTTCACTACATGCGGAACACCCAACTCTAAACCCTTCCACAATGGCTATTTTTGTACATTCCATCTGTCTTGCATTCTTCTATTATTTTTTATCTTTCTTAATGAAAATATTTTTCATAATGCATAAAACATACATGTAACACCCATTAGCAGTTTAACATGCATGAACATATCAATAATCAGTAAACAAATCCTCGAACATCATCTTAACAAAAATGGTAAACATCAAGCAATAAGCATGTCCTCAAATATCACAATAGCTAGAAACTCCAAAACAAACCCTAGCTCTTTAGTATGTAGGCCAAAGGCCAAACACAAGTAACAATCACTTATCTGTAGTCTTTAGCGTATTCGATAACTATCCAACACATTTGTTTTCCTTAAAATCAAAAAGAGACTTGGGTTAATAGAAGGAAACAAGATAAAACTCTAATAACTACTCACTGTTTCAAAAACCAAAAATAGTTTATAATACCATTGACCATTATCATCATCCATCAAATTATTATTTCAGAACCCTAGCCGTAGGAGACCTTCCTTCGTAAATCTTGAGAGAAAATCCCATGTGAAAGCAAGAGAGAAACTCTCTGCCTTTTGTAGTTTCAGAGTTGTTAGGGTTTTGGCCCTGAACAGGGAGTCTCATGAAAGAAAATCCCGCAAAGGTCGAATCCTAACATCATCATTTTTATAATCTGTTAAAAAACTGGATCATAGCTTGTGTATATTCTGAAAAAAAAACATATGAAATCTTTCTGCCACAGCCGTGGAATTCTAAGCTACCGCTAAAGTCGCTTGCTTCATCAATTTCATCTAATAGGAACCTGCCATGTGAGCCTTTATACTTACATTTACGGTCATCAATGTTATAGCAGTCACAAATCCTTTCACGGAAGACAACGTTTTCACAGATACTTCATTCTGCAAACCTTTCCTCACTTTAATGACGATGTTTCATTCCATCATTTTATCTTCTAAGGACATCTCCCTTTCTATGGAAGCATACACTTCTACGCCTCCACTGTTCTCGCGGATTCTCTTCTCGAAATGAAGTCGTTCATTGCTCCAACTTAGTCGCTGCGGAAACATTTCCATCCACAGATTCTCGATTTATTCTAATATGATGTCGTCCTCTTATGCAAAAGACATCATTTCATCTGCACATGCATTTCCTAACGTAGTGACATTGTCCACCATGGATGTTTGTTAGCTCCAAACGACGATGTTCCTTCTCTTTAATATGTTGTCGCAGAGATGCTTTATTAAATAAAATGACACCATTTACTTTTGTTTTACTTAACTCTTTTTTGCGCAACAACCCTATTTTTTGCAAGGAATCTTTCCTTTTCGCGGAAGTATCTTTTCTTAAATTCGACGGTTCATGTTTCATACTTTAACTTGATTCAACAATCCTGCTTCCTCTCACACCCTTACGACATCATTCCTTTCTGCAAACGCCTACATTCTTGTGGATTCTAACACTCCAAAATATTCATGAATAGTTGCCCTTATGTATACCATTTCCTAAGGCGCACAGTCCCTTCTGCGGACACAAACACTCCCGCAAATTCCATTCCATCTGCGGACAATGATCACTGTCCATTCATTTGAAATCCGACAGCCAATTCTTCATTCACCTTTCTACATCCAACGGTCTAGTATTCGTCTAACTTTTCACGGAGATCTTTTAGCGGCAGTTTTCTAGATTTCACAATTTAATTATATATTTAATAAAATTTTTTTAGCCTTTTTCACAATTTTAATATTTTTAAGTAAAATTCACAATTCATAAAAATTCTAAAAATTGTAACACTATTTATTAAATTTCAAAATAATACTTTACACTCATAAACTATTTATGAAAATTTATTCGGGTGTTACACTGTAAATCAAAATCACCAATAAGCAGACATCTTTTCTAATCTTTTAGAACAAGACACGAAAGGGAGCCTTGAGGATGACAACTTAAGGCATCAACTACAGCATTGACCTTTCTAGTATAATATTCCAAAGAGAAGTCATAATCTTCCATATATTCCATCCATTGGCACTGTCAGAGGTTCCAATTATGTTGCACAAATAAATATTTCAAACTTTTATGATCAGAAACACTTCAAACTTTATGCCATATAAATAGTTTTGTCATATCTTTAGAGCAAAAATAATGGCCCCAAGTCCTAAGCCGTGGGAAGGATAATTTCGCTCATACGTCTTCAAATGCTTAGATGCATAAACTATAACTTTGTCTTGTTATAACAAAACACAACCCAAACAAACTCCTAACGCATCAGTATACATGGTATACAAAAAAGTTTTATCGGTTACTATGAAAAGTGGCAAACTAGTTAACCTCTGCTTTAGCTATTCGAAAGTTGTCTGACAATTGCTATCTCAAATAAACTGAACGTCCTTTCTAGTCTACTATGTTAATGGCAAAACAATAGAATAAAAATTTTCCACAAACTGGCTGTAATATCTTGCTAGGCCTAAGAAAATTTGCACTTCAGTAACATTCTTGGGTGACTTCCAATCTAACACTGCTTCAACTTTATTTGGATTAAAAGTAATGTCATTTCAAGAAACAACATGGCCTAAAAACTTAACTTCACACATCTAGAAACTACCGTTCTCTCGCTTAACATACAATTGGTGCTCATACAACATCTACAAAACAATTCGTAGATCTTCCATATGCTTATCACGAGACTTTGAATATAAGAGGATGTTCTCAATAAACACCACCACAAACTGGTCGAGAAAAGCATGAAAGACTTCATTCATAATATCGACAAAGGCACCTGGTGCATTAGGTCATCCAAATAGAAGCATCAAAAATTCAAAGTGCCCATATCAAGTCTAAACGGCCAGTCCTCCTCACGAATCTTCAACTGGTGGTAACAAGACCTCAAATCAATCTTTGAGAAATATATAGACTCACCAAGTTGATCAAACAAATCATCCATCCTCAGTAACGAGTACTTGTTTTTGACTGTCACGTGATTCAATTTTCAATAATCTATACATAATTGAAATGAACCATCCTGCTTCTTTCCAAATAAAACTAGCGTACCTTACGGCAAAATACTATTATGATTAAAGCCCTTCTACAATAAATCATCCAGTTGAGTTTTCAACTCATGCAACTAACCAAGACCCATGCAACATAGAGCAATCAAAATAGGAACAGTGTCAGACACTAAATAAATTCAGAACTCAATCGCACGATTGGGTGGCCACCTGACAGATTCTTGGAAAAAACATCCAAAAAATCAGAGACTATCAATAGCTGTAGATCCTGCCTGACCAAAATGTGGTCACTGCTAATAGTAAAAAGACTTTTGTAATGCTCTAATCTCTTCGGACCACCCAAACTGGCTTGTAAAATAGGATTTACAGGGAATATATGAACACTACATTGGTGTATCAGAATTTGCCAATCTTCTAACGTAAAAGTTATAGTCCTCAAGTTGCAATCAATTTTAACCCTATACTAGCTAAGAAAATCCATATCTAGGATTACATCAAATTAACCCATAGGTATCATTGTTAGATCCACTGTTAATTTGTGCCCAGAAACATCGAGAGAACTAATTGAGCGATAAAATTTATTTTGCGACTTTTATTCATAGGGGTACTTAACATCAGAGGATTTTCTAGCATTTCAAATGTTAAACCCAAAATGCAAATGATAGATGCATAAACAAATGAATGCATCATACCACTATCACATAACACATGAACAATAGTAAAAAAGATAAGGATTATAGCATCAATGACACCCTTATAAGTTTGATCAAAGGCCTCTGTTCCTATAACTGCATATGTTTGACCATTTACCTTCTCTTTTCCTTTTTTGCCACCACCATGATCACCCCTGGAAAAATTGGGAACAGATCCCATAAATTGACTGGAAAACCCCACAGAAGTGAGGTTAGAAGCAAAAATCTACTGGTACCCAGTAGAGCTCTTAAATTTGACACGAACTACTCGATATTGATGCTGATAAGGTGACCTATATCTTGTAGATCACGAAGGACCAAATTATTGGGATCCAAAATGAGCATGCTGACCTTGTCTAGGGAACTCTATGTATGTGAAAAATTAGCTTGAGAAGACCTCTAATTTGTAGGATAGTTCATCCTCAAGTGCCTAGGTTGACCACAAGTATGACAAATATAATGACCTGAATGCCCACCAGTAAAGCTGTAATACCACGAATTCTTGTTATATTGAGTCTAGGATAATGAGAGTGATGTTTGATGATAATTTGAGTTATATTGGATAATATTAGTATTTGTACAGTTATTGATTATTTATAGTTTTAGGAGAATGTGAATTCTTTGTGTCTTTGGCAAGTGGTAGAGAAGTGGTCGATCAAGTTGAGCTTGATCAACCAGTCATATACATAATGAAATTATAGAAGCTTTTGGGCAAGTTATCAGTTGACCAAGAATTTAACAGTCGATCAACTTCTATAAAAATTGAAAAATAAGGAAACTTGCGATCTTGGTGAATGACTAGTATCTATATAGATTGTGAAGTTTGTGATTTACGGTTGATCATGTGAAGGAAGATTTTTGACCATTTTTATGGAGAAAAACACAGAATTTAGTTTCTGGCTATTTTGCGGTCAACCGTCTATCAAAAAGTGGTCGACTAGAATATGAAAAATCACTTAATTTAAAGTCAAAAGCAATGTTTTAATTGGAGGCTTTTGGTGGTGGAAACTCTAGGGCTACGCATGCATTACTACACCTTTAGCTTGGTGTTGAAGAAGGGTGTGGCTTTGGGATTTGAGGGCTTGTGAAGGTAAAATTCTTCTAAGGAAGGAATTTCTCAAGAAACCCTCTAGTTCTCTCTCCCTCTTTCTCTCTCAGAATCTCCAGGTATTCAAAGTTCCGTTTTATGATTTTCTTATGAATTTATGTGAAGTTGTGATAGTTGTATGGGAGGAAGAAATTAAAGATGAAGGAGATTGTGTAATCGAGTAGTTTAGATATTTGAAGCATGTTGTCTACCTTCTTAACATCTTTGGGTAAAGTTGAATAAATATGTTATCTAGGATAACTTAAAGAAGAAATAAGTTTTGGAATTGAGGAGTTTGGTTAATCATAGAGAAAGTTATGGATAGTTATCGCTGATTGAGAATTTAAAGGAAACCCTAGTTGTGTGCATACTTGGAGTGTTATGTAATTAAGTAGTTATTGATAAAGGTTTCATTGTGTTTAGGTTTTGAAGATATTTCTAAGTAATTAGAACAATAGCAATGATTTCAATACGAGATATTTTGTGTTCCTGGCCCTTTGGCTTATCACACAATAATTTAGGAAATTGTTTATGTTTTGTGTATATAAGGGGATAATATTATGTTATGTTGTGATTAATTGTATGCTCAAATGTCATTAGTTATAGGAAATATATATGATGTTTGTATGGATTGATTAAAAGACTAAAATGTTGATTGTTGATGATAAGATAAACAAAGAAATGTAACTTGTTGCTATGATTTGAATAGTTTATTTAAAATGGTGCATTGTCTTGTTCATATGCATTTTCATGCATCATGGTTTTGATAAAAATGTATGAAAATGTTTCATGTATATGTTTTAAAATGAAATTTACATTGTATGTAAACAAACATAAATGGACGCCAAGAGGTATAGGTTCTTGAGATGGCTGCCCGTGTGGGTCAAGATGTATCACTCTACCTTTTACGGTGATACCTCTAGTGCCTGTATGGGTAAGTGAAACTAAAAGAAAATGAAAATAAATGTAAATAGACGTTGTGACGTATAGGTTCTTGAGATGGCTTCCCGTATGGGTCAAGAGGTGCCACTCTCCCTTATACGATGATATCTCCAATGCCTGAATGGTTAAATGTAAGTAAAGTAAAGGTAAAGCTAAAGGAAAGAAATTGATATAAAAACTGCATATGTTTTCTAAGGTTGCATAGCATGAGCATAACATATTTTTATATCTCATATTGAGCAATAGGCTCATAGTTATTCTCTTGTGATGTAGGTGAGAATCATAATTGTGGATGAGAGCTTTACGGAATGAAGATGGGAAGAATGCAGCTAATTGAGTATTGCTATATTGAACATTTTGTGTTGTTGACGAATTGACCGGTGGGTTATGGCTCAAAATAGTATGTTCTGATATATCGTATTTTTACACCTGTGTAATTGTTCTAGTAATAGATTTTCATTAATACTTGTGACTGTTTTCTATACATATGTAAAATATGGTTTATAACTATGGTAAAGAATTTAGTATGGTCATGGAATATAATGAATGTTTTAGAATATTGATATGGAACATGTTTTGGAATCAAAGATAAAGTCTTCCGCTAAGCACTCTAATGGAAGAATTTAATTAAAAATAAAAGTTCTAAATTTTACGCATTTTATAAGGAAAATGTGCTTTAAATTGCTACATTTTAAGAAAAAAAAGGAAAACAGATCCCTACAAAAGTGCTCCCCCAGACTGACCACCTGAGTTAACTTGAGAATGACCTCCAACATTTTGACCATTTCTCTAATCATTCCAAGGGATCTTGCCACTAACTGATTGTTCTTTCTTCCCCTTACCCTTGTACTCACCAGAATTTTTCAAGGGCAGCTTCAACACATTGAGTAGCAGGCACTACCTCTGAAATATTACTAAAATTCACAACAGAAAATTGATAATGGATCTTTGGCTCAAGTTCATCCAGAATTTCACCATCATGCCCACTTGATCCACATCCTTAATATGTTGAGAGAGCTCCAGAAACTTCGCATGATACTCTAGAACAACAAGGTATCCCTAAGATAAATTGTTATATACACAGATCATATTCTGCTTTTGACCAACATTGCAGTAGCTATCCCTAAATACTATCTCAAATCGCTCCTAGCTCATCTCAATAACCAAGTAATCTAACTTTAGAAACTTTCACCATACAACCACTATCTTCTCAAAATAAAATATTGTGAGACCAACTCTACACTTTATTGGAACCTCAATAGAATCCAAGTTCTTTACCATAACACTAAGCCAATTTTCTGCAACTCGAAGGTCTGGTTCTCCCTCGAACACTAGCAGATTTAGTGGACCCAACACTCTAAAATAATCCATACAATGGACTAATGTGTTATGTATCCCACCGACTCTAGAAAAATTTTGGAGTGCATCCCTCATATCAATAAGTGGATCCATCAACTGTGACTCTGCTGATTGCATGGTCGCTTTTGTATATGCATGATTTTTAGGGGCTCTTCTTGGAAGCATTTTTTAAAATCTGAAAAATTTTTGGTAAAAGTTAGAATATGTCCTTAGGCACAATAATTGAAAAACTCTTTTATATTACCACTTTATCTATTTTATTAATGTCATTTTTTAAGATGGTAACTCATCTCTGATACAAAATTTCTGTCACGCCCCATAGGAGGTTCGAGATAGAATGTAGAATGACTCGACCCATAAGCAAACTGAATTGCCTAACTCTTTTTCTCATAATTTAATTAGGTAGAAGAAGACCTTAACAAAATTTACATATCCAGAGCCCAACCCAACTTGGCTAACACAAAGGTTATAGTGACATTAAAAATGAAGTGATAAATGTAGGTTTGAAAATAAATGTCACAAAAGTAAACAATTAAAATTTTATTATAAAATTTAAATCAAATCTCAACCTCAAAAATAAAACTCTCAAAAAAGAAATACTGATATAAGCAAAGTCTCGTAGAGCTCACTCCTGCGTCGGCAACAAAGCAAATTTCAAACTAAGTCCTAAAGGAAATGTCATTGGTGGAGTAAATTGAACTCAATAGAAGTAAAATCTTATATTCAACAATAAAGTATAATAAAACAGGGGAGCATACATGATATAAAAACAAATTTAAAAACTAGTGTAAAAATTAAAAAGTAAGACAAACATTGAAAACATTAACTATAGTGTGGTATATATATAAACGAGGCTCTATAGTGTATTAGTGAAAATATAGTTACTCACGAGCTACGGGCACATAAGACCATAGAGATATAGAAATGGCGATAATCGGGGATCGTTAAAGCTATGAAAATATACCTTGATAAGCTTTATGGTTTTTCACCTAGAGACATGGCATAGTCAGCTTCTCCATTACTCTAGTTAATACAAATAAACACAGTTCACTCGACCAAGATATTCAATGAATAAAAATTACTCAAATAAAACATGTCCAGTGAGATATATATATGATATAAAAATTGATAAGCCATAAAAATGGACTTAGCATTTTTGTATGAGAACATGTACCAAAATAATGTTTGTAAAACTATGAAACGCTGGACATAAAATAAACCCCTACCTAAACTGGGTGTCCTAAATCAAAGTCCAAGGAGCAATAATCCAAGGAGTTTGAATGCTTGTTAATCCTTTGAACCTAACAAAATATACATATACCAATTAATTTACTTTTCCAACATTTTTAATAGAAAAATTTGTTGGAAACCTCTAGCCAGGACAAGAACAAATTTTAGGGAACTCACATAACAATCACAAAAAATATCTAACTTTTTAGAATCTAGTCTGGATGTTCCTCCATTGAAAGTCCTTCACATTTTTAGAATTCGGTCGACCAAAAATTGGGTTCGGTTGTTCACTCCCAAGTGTTGTCCTTTTATCCCATTTTAGTAAAAGCGCCGTTTTCGCGGATGTGTGCACTCCTGCATAAGCCCTCACTTCTACGGACACGCGTAGGGGTGGGCAAATGGGTTCTTGGTTTTGGTTTCGGACCTCTTGGAACCGACCATTCGATTCTCGGTTCCAAGAGTAAGGAACCAGAACCAGAACCGCAAGGAACCGGACCTAGAACCAGAACCGAATTTGGTTCTCGGTTCTGGTTCTGGTTCTTTGCGGTTCCTAACTAGTTTCTCTTATTCTTACTGTTGCTCTTTTTCGTTTTCTTCTCTGTACCCCAGAATCGAAGCCACAATTGTTTCTCTTATTCTTACTGTTGCCCATTTTTTATTTCTTCTCTGTATCATAGAATCGAAGCCACCACTGAGTGCTTTGTCGATTTCGTAGCCAAATTGGTGGGTCAAATCGCAATGCAGGTTAATTTTCTCGGCAAGCAAAATAAGTCCGACGAGCTCAGAAGAAGAGGAACAACAAAAAAAACAATAGCAAAAAGAAAGATGAACAACAACAGAAACAAACAACAACAATAGAAAGAGCAGGACAACATTTTCAATAGAACACTATCATCGATCTAAACCGAGCAGAATAGAAGCGATGAACAACAAATTGGCTAAAGCCTTAGCAGAAATTAAGCAGAACCCATCATGAAGGACAAAACATAATCGGGTGTTTGAAATTACTCACAAAGTCGAAGAAATTGGGAACCCTTTTGGCCTTGCCAGCAGCTGAAGCTCACAGTTGTAGCTCGCACGTTGTGCTTTTGTCTTCGCCTGTAATCGGGTTGTCTTGAGCTTTCTCTTCCTCTTGAACGGACACACAATCATCGTGTTACACAGCCCTTGACAACCCGTAGACACCGCTGACAGGAATCGACGACCTCCGCATTCGCAAATCCCCCTCCTCCCCAAGCCCTTATCTTTCAGTCGCCAGCGTAGACTCGAAGAAGATAGAAATCTTTTTCTCAGTTTCTCTTCTGAGAAGCATCGAGAAGCTAGTACATAGAAGCAGTGCTACTATGTCTTCTTTTATTTTGGTTCCCGTCGGTTCTCTACCCAAAGAACAGCGAACCAAACCAAAAATTAAAGTAAGAACCGGAACCAAACCATATATAATTTTGAGAACCAAGAACCGAAACCGAACCAGAACCGACGCTCCGTTCTGGGTCAGTTCTCGGTTCTAGTCGGTTCTTGCCCACCACTAGACGCGCGTCATCCACATGTTTTCATGGACGCATTTGTTTCCTCACATTTTCATGGAAACTTTCATTCCCGCGGATGTGTTTCACTGCGGATATGTACAATTTTGTCGCATTAAGCCTTCGCTTCTGCAGATATGCCCCTTCCATGGTTGAAATCTTCATTTTTGCGGATGTTTGTTTGTGATTCTGAACTTAACAAGCTCTAAAATTTTCAAATTTTCCTTCAAATAATTTTCCAACTCCTCTACAAAATTCTAACTTTAAACAACCAAAATGTACTAAAATATAAACCAATTCGTTTTTATGCAAAAAATTTACAGCTTTTAAATTCATTATTCCAAACTTTAAAATCCAAACAAAACAAAATCTACCACAAAACTAGGATTCTCAATATACAACCAAATTTAAATTGGAATTCAAGTTTTACCCCATAAAAACATCTTAAAATCAAAACTTTCAAACCTCCAAGAGTGCAACAACTTAATTTGATTGACAATACGATGAGCATACATCAAAACTTTTGTAAAAACTTGATTTTCACCCACAGTTTTTCAATAGGGAAAATGAAGAAGTTGTCTTACCAATAATTCCTCCATCGAGAACAATTAACCATCTACAACAGTTCTCCCTCGTCAAAACTTTAGACTGCAAAATAGGAAAAAATCACTTTTCAAATTGTTTGCAATATGACAATAAGGGAAATCGTTTAAGAAGGAAGGAGGAGGGTAACTGCGCTTAATTGCCCAAAAGGAGATCCAAAAAATAAAAAAAGAAATAAAATCTAGTTTGGCAAGTGGGCAATGGTTACAACTGAAGTTCGGTCAGTCCAATAATTAAAGTTGGACACACAATTCCCAGACAAACATTGTCAATCTTTTTCTTGTTCATTACTTCTTGGCATTCAACAATGACTGCTTAGAATAATATCTTTTCTTAAAATAGAAAGTATTAGAATGAAAAACAATTTTGCGAAAAAAAAAACCATTTTTGTCTGTTAAAATAGAAAATATTTTCGGCTGTAGAAACTGCAAACACGCAAAATTTAATATTTTACTATATTATTGTATTATTTTCCAAAAATTTAATCTTATTTTATTATTAGGACTTCCATCTTTATGTTGATTATAATTGGACTCAACTTGACCAACTTGGACGATGAGATTTGAATGCATGCATTCAAAGAATCAGATTTTTAAAATTTTGTATTTTAAAATTATTTTTTAGATATTTATGCCCACGTTTATATTATTTTTTGCTGAATTTTTGGACTATAATTAGTTTAATTGTTATCAGTCATAGTACAATGTTTATCTCATTCCCAAAGTATGGTTTGTTTCTTAAATTTATTTCTTTCCCTATTTTTAGCTCATGTCCTAATTAATTAGTGTGTTATCGTATAATTAATTTATTATTAAGATTTTATTGTTGTCCAAACGTTTTTATATCAAGTATTATAGGAACGTGAGTATATGACATTTTTGGTGTTAGTGGCATTAATAATACAACCACTAAAATAACTTTCGAAGATTTTCAAATATAAAATATCTTGTACAAAAATAAAAAAATAAAGTATTATTAAAATTATATTGGAATTTAAGTCAGGGACAAAGTCTTATTATATTGTTGATGTATTTAATTCAGAAACAAAATATCATGATATTTTTTTGATATCAATTGTTCTTATCTATCGACAAAAATAGGTGGAAAATATGAGAAATCGTTTGTTTTTCTAACATAAAAAATAAAAAATTTACATGATTCGAAAATAAAACTTTAATACAAACTTAGAAAAGGTTTATTTTTAAAAAATTTACTTTGTTTAGGACTAAATTAATACCTAGGTTTTAACCACATGATGTAGCTCAATTATTTGATTTTGGAATAATTTACATGATGTAGCTTTTTTAAAATTTAAAATTTAAACTTTAAAATAGAATAATTTGAAATTTCTGTGTGTGTACGTGAGTGCGTGTGTGTGTATTAGTTACCCTGATATAACAAAAAAAAAAAAGGTAAACCAAAAAAAAAATTCTATGTACTTTTTTTTCCTTATTTTTGTAGTATAAGTTAATAAGAATCGAAACAAGAGTTGAAACAAGAAACCATATTAATGAAATCTTATAATTCAATGATTCTATTGTATGAAAGCCATGTTGATGCGCGCACGGAATGCCGACGGATGAATTATGGATGAATGCACCACTTCTCACCTCTTTGGATAAGGATGTGAATGCAAGGTTCTCTCGTGATATAACTCACACAAGAGGATCTTTGGATATGACTCACCAAAGGCCTTTGGATATAACTCACCAAAGAAAGGAAAATGATGACTCCAATTTCCGAATCAAAGCAAAGCTTTAATTTGTATTCAATTCTCAACTATGT
The DNA here is from genome assembly GCA_022433065.1 of Begonia loranthoides. Classification (NCBI taxonomy): domain Eukaryota; kingdom Viridiplantae; phylum Streptophyta; class Magnoliopsida; order Cucurbitales; family Begoniaceae; genus Begonia; species Begonia loranthoides. Next base: position 3,737,769 of record CM039476.1, read on the forward strand.
AAAATATAAAATTAGGTGGCTTTATATAGCATTTTACGAACACAAATTAAAAAAAAAAACTAAATAAAAGATAACCTTGATAAATGGAAGTAGATATCCTAGATAAGTCGATTTAGATCTCCTAGATAAGTGGATCTTTTTGGTTGCCATTCTCGGTTGATTTAAAAAGTTTCCTTGATCTTCGGCTTGATAGTTTTTGATTGACTTTCTTGTCTTTCAAGCATGTCATCTTGGGCTTCTTTCCATTGTATTAAGTGAATGGGCTTCACTTGATCTTCATGGGCTTGGGCCTTTGCTCTTGTTATTGGGCCTTGTTGAAGCCGTCCACTTGAATGACTTCCATATCTTGAGTTTCTTAATCTCCAAGATTGGAACTCGGGCTTTCCTTAAACTTTTGCTCTTTGTTCGTTGGACTTTTACCATAGCAAATTGACTCCGAATTGAATGATCTAACATGTGTTAGAAAGCTTAAAACGTTGGTTACAATCTTCATGAAGAACACATTTTGAAATGACATCATTTGGACTGCCAAAATAATCAAATACGCCTCAGAGGTCAAAAGGATGACAATTTTGGAAAGTCCTTTAATTATTCTCTTGAATTTTCATCTATGCTTGACTTGCATTTACCCATGATAATCTTTGAGGTTTGATCAATAATAGAATGGTCTCATTTCACATCACATGTTCATGCACATTATACACTATGACACTCTACTTTATTTCATTTGTTTTGTGAACCAATGTTATTTCTGCTTAAATCAATATTTATAATTTGGATTTTTTGAAAGATCAACCGACAAAGTTTAAATCTTCAACTAATTTTATGTACTATTTTTCTAATTTTGTGGCCTAAAATCATTCTATTTTTAATTATTGAAGTTACGCATTATTTTTCTAATTTTGAAGCCTAATATCATTCTATTTTAAATCATTGATGTTGTTACTAGATGATTTACATAAAAATAGAAAATTTACATGATTTAAAAATAAAACTTTAATAAAAACATAGAAAAGGTTTATTTTTTAAAAATTTACTTCGTTTAGCACTAAATTAATACCTAGTTTTTAGGCACATGATGTAACTCAATTACTTAATTTTTGGAATCATAGGGGTAAGATCCATCAAATTATTTTCTTTTTATTATTTGAAATTTGGTCTAATCTAAACCGTTCAACGATAAGTAGATGGTCTATGGGCGTATTCTTCATGCTCTATAAATAGATAAACACCCATTGATCTTCTTCATCACACCCCATTCTTCTAATCAAAAGAGAGAGAGTAGAGAGATGGAGAATTCATTTTGTGGTCAAACTTTTGGATATATCTTCATTCTACTAGCGTTTCGTTGCTTAGCTCAAGCAGCAAACCAAGCTGGAGGAACGAGCACAGAGTTCATAAAGTCGTCATGCAGTGCAACAACTTACCCTAGTCTTTGTTATACTTCACTCTCAGTCCATGCAAATTCTATCCAAACCAACCCCCAACTTCTAGCAAGCACAGCTCTTGACGTTTCTCTCTCGTCGGCAAAATCAACATCGTTAACTATTGCAAAGCTCTCGAAAATGTCTGGAATTACCCCAAAAGAAGCTGCCGCAATGAGTGATTGCATGGAAGAGCTCAGTGATGCAGTGGAGCAAATTAACCAGTCGGTAGGAGAGTTGAACAACCTCAAGAACTCGAATTTTCCACTCGTCATGAGCGATGTACAAACGTGGGTAAGTGCGGCTTTGACTGACGAGACGACTTGCACTGATGGGTTTGGTGGGGCCAGCATGAACGGAAACATGAAGATGACAGTGAGAACTGAAGTAGTGAAGGTTGCGCAACTCACGAGTAATGCTTTGGCTCTCATCAATCGTTACGCTATCCTTCATGGTTAAGATCGATTCATATTGTCTAATGAAGGTTACAATATCGCAAGGGGAATAGTGTTGATTGGGTGAATTCAGATAGGCAAGGCTGAAATTTCGATAAAAGATGTGAGAATGGGAAGGTTAGAGTCAGAGTAATGGTTGTTTCCCTTTTGTCAATGTGTCTTTTGTTATTCGTGGGATAATATATTGGTGCTTTGTCATTAAATGTAATTTGCTTAGAAAATTAGAAAATGCTATGATCAACTTTTTAATCATGCGACCACGATTGGTTAAACTTCATATTATACTATAATTTTTAAGAAAGGAGTATATGAGAGAGAGAGAGAAAATTAGAAGATAGAGAAAAGAAGTAGAAAGGAGAGATGAAAAAGACCCATCTCAATCATACATAATTGTTTGGATTATTTTTTTCTAAATGTTATATCTCTAAAAACATATAGAGATTATAAATACACTTCCATATATAAGAAGTTTGAGAAAAGATTTGAGATGAAAGTAAAGTTCTTGTGTTTTAAAGTAAAACTTTAAACAATTGTAGGTGTACTATTTATATGTAAATAAAGTGTCATGTTCTAAAGGAGACTGGAGGCAGAACAGTAAATGACTTGACCTAAAATTGAACCGAGTTGTTCAACTCTTTACAAAACTTAGTTACATTAATGAGCAATGGGAAGACTAAAAGTGAATGAAAAAGCCAATGCCCAACTAAACTAGGCTAAAATTAGAAGTTAGAGAAAAGAAGTACAAAGAAGGAGAGATGAAAATGACTCATCTAAATGATACATAATTTTTTTGGATTATTTCTTTCTAAATGTTATATCTCTAAAAACTTATAGAGATTATATTTAATCCATATTCTCAAACTTTTACATTTTTTATAGTTTCATAAAGTTGGAGAAAGATTTAAGATGAAAGTAAAGTTTTTGTATTTTGCAGTAAAACTTTACACAATAGTAGGTGCACTATTTATATGTAAACTAAGTGTCACACCCCAAAGGAGACCTAAGACAGAATAACAAATGACCCGACTCAAAGTCGAACTGAGTTGTACAACCCTTTTTAAAACTTAGTTACGTTAGCGAGCAGTGGAAGGCTCAAAATGAATGAAATAGCCAAGGTTCAATCAAACTGGGCTAACACATTGGTTCAACAGTGACATCAGATAAAATAGTAATATAAGTTCATAAAGTAAATGTGTCATAAATAAGTGAGAATATACAACTCAAATTGAACCATAATTATCAAGGTAAAACCATACATGAAAAGCTCACATTTAAAATAATTAGAAGTAAATGTCAAGCTCAACCTGCATCAGTATCTGAGAGTCCTCTAAACTAAATCTAGAAAAAAAAATTTGTTGGGTTGAGTTGAACAAACTCAATAAGGATAAATTTTATATTTAACAATATAAATGTAAGAACATGTGAGCATGCCATGTCAAAACAAGTTATGCAGTATTAAACACAACATGATGGAGTACGTTTTCAAAACAACTCACTATAATTTGGTACATAACATAAAGTAACCCACTACTTTAAATTTCAACGAAAATAGAATCACTTAAAGACTCCAAACAAATCATGTTGTCTGCAATAACAAAAGGCGATACTCACTCATTGCAACAACCACGAATAACCTTGATTACGTTTAGGGTTTTGCGTCTAGGAACACGACACATACAACTGTCTTATTACTCTAGTTAACAATAACAAACAAACACATTATCCAACAATCGATTGTGCATGAAGGCAAACATGAACCAAGTTGATCAATGACATTAAAAATGCATGTTTAATCTTAAATATGTCCAATAAACATAAGAGATAATATGAAAAACCGTCGAGCTATCAAATTGGTCACATCACTTTTATATGAGAACACGTCTCAAAATAAAATCAGAAATAAATACAATACTAGGCATAAAATAAATCTCTATCTCGAACCAGACCTACCAAAGGCAAAGGCCAAACAAATATAAGTCTAGGAGACCAAAAATGTGGCAAATCCGTTTGATCTATCACAATATGTATTTACAAATCAATTTACTACTAAAAATCTCTTAAAACTTCTTTCAAACCCATAGCAGGGAGAAGAACTAACTTGGGGAACTCACGGTTTAATCACAAAAAATATCTAACTTTAGTGTCACGCCCCAAAGGGACCCAAGACAGAAAGAGGAACGACCCAACCTGAAACCAAACTAAATCGCTAGAAATTTTGACTTATAAATTATAAAGACAACGGAAGTCTTAAGTAAAACTTAAATGGCCAGGGCCCAACCAACTGGAATAACCCAAAGGTCCATCAGTGACATCATGATTGTGACGACTAAGTTTTTCATAACCTTTTAAAATACGCGAAATTTAAAACTTTTGTAAAATAACTAAAATCTTTCATGATCAGAGTGCCAAAATCGAGCGTCAAAATTCATTCATTACATTTATTATGAAAATCATTTATTCAAACATAACGGAAGCAATAATAATTTATTTAAAACATAGCGGAAGTGAAAACATTCAAATTAAAAATATGCTAAGTAAATCATTATGTTTTACAAATTACTTTACTTGTCTTTAGCTTGACCAGCCGCAAGCTCAGCCCGTGTAAATTCTTTATCAACTGCTTTGTGTTATGTTCATCGTTCTTCTTGTGCATACACATGTACCTACACCACAAGTAAACTGTAAGGCCAAAGGCTTAGTAAGGAAAGAGAATATGCAATATGATCATGCCTCTCTTTAGTTCACTTGGAATGGATCCGCCCCAAACCAATCTTTTCATTACGTTTCATTCATTTGTTCATTACTCGTACATCGAATTGGAAGTTGAAGGAACACGTACTAGATAGAATAGTCTGATCGGCTCCTAACCCTATGTGGGTTAGATCCGAACTACCCATTCGCCCATCAACCTCCCATCATTCATCATCGTTCATTGCATTTGTTCATTCATTTCGTTTTCCTCACTCATGCATGTGAGTACCACATCGAGGGCACTCCCTACTTGTTTCTATTAACATGATACATGTTGACATAATATAAAAGAGTTGATAATTTAAACAATACGAGTAGCAAACAACGAATAGCAAGAATAGTAATAATAGAAATCTACGAACGGTATGAATAACATGAATGGTAAACAACGAATAGCAAGAATGACATTAATTGAAAGCAAACACATAAACAAATCGAAAGCAACAGGTAACATGCTTGATTCTATAGAACATAACACTCAAAATATAGCAAAACAAGTAAACTATTAACTGTGAGACATCTAAGCGAATTAACATGCTTAATAATGATATAAAAGCTTAGATGTAGCTTAATAATTAAGGGAAACATGCTCAACAAACAACAATTGTAAACATGCTCGAATTATAATTACAAGGTATCGAGCTAAACTAATTATACATGCTCATCTAATAGACATGCTCAACAACGATAGAAAACAATGGCATGCTTAATACTCGAATACAATTGAAACGTTTAATCTATTGAACCGAACTAATAATGAAAACATGTTCACTAAACAATTTATTGAAACATAGCAATTAATTCATGGAAACATACTTTTCTAATAAGACGGAATATAAACATGCTCCTCAAACAAATATTGGAAACGTGCTTGATAAACTAACTAAACATGTTCGGATTACTTAAGGGACTCAAATGATAGATTTCATCCTAATTGATTGATCATGTTTTTATTCCAATTAATTAAACGTGCTGGTTAATTAAACATGCAAAGAGTTCTATTTAATTTGACATGCTCAGTTAGTTAATTACGTTAAACATGCTCATATAGTTATTATCCTACTAATCTACACATGCTTGATTTACGAAAATGAAGCAAGTATTAACAATTAATAAACTACAACGAATAATATCATGAATTACACAGAAACTACAGCAAGAGAATATAACTAATTGTACTAAACAGAATTTAAAGGTTCTATTCATAATTGATCATACATGCATATCATTTCATCCTTCAATTCGTCAATTCTATCCTACAACTTAACATTATCATTCATCATTCATTCATCACATTTCTTTACAATAAACATTAGCAATAAGAAATACTAATTTTATTTCCTAACCAGAACCAAGAAGCAACACACATCACAACCAAAAGAATATACTGCACAAAATAGTTAAGAATGCACACCAAGGAAAAGCAGTACAATTCATACAATACTTGTGGGTAGGGCTTTGACAGCCAAGACTCTACCCAATCCTTACCTCAAGTCTTTATCGCGTATTTGACAGGCTCCAAGAAACAAATGGGGAACCTTTGTTAAATCTGTTCGGGAAAAATACAGTTCACTGAATCAGCAACAATCAATCAAACTTAACTCTCAATTTGTGCGTGAGATCAAAATGGAACTTGGTAGAGCTGTCCTCAATACAACCACAATACTCGTGTCAAAATTCCATAAAGAAAACCATTCTAGATCAAAAGTTATGCTCTAAATACCAATGACCCAAAAACTGTTTTTATACAGGGCAGTTTCAGCAACGTTTACTCAAAACGACATAACTCGAGATGCATACATCGAATAAAGTTCAATTTTGGAGAGTAGCTCCCTTACTCAAGCTCAAACAATTCTCTAGAAGACGTTAACCAGAAAAGAGCGACGCAAATACTCCAAACAGAAGCCTCAATCAGCGATAACACAATCAATAATGAAAACACAGATTCAGCAGTTCACTCTATTCCGAAATTCATCACCTTTAAATTCAATAAATTCCACAAAAATACCTCCAACAACCAACCTATATCAGATCCACATATCCATAGTTCATCAATCAATAACAAAATCCAATAGTAGCACCAGAATAAAGAAAGGAACACCAAGGGAGTTGCAGCACCTCCTAAGTGAGAGGGCGTCTCTTTGGGTTGGCCGAAACCAACTATCTCCAATGGGGAAAAATTCTCTTACCTCCACACCACATTCACCCCTTACGAAAAAGAGGAATGGAAGAGGCAATAACCCGGGTTAGCAAGGATGAGAATCTTCAAGAGGACCCTTGCAAGGGATGGATGAGAATCGGCGCTTGTGGAGGGGTTGGCCGCGGTTTTGGAGGAGCTTAGCTCTTCAAAATTCTATTCTTCAAAAAAAAAACTCTTTCATCAGCAAGAAGGGGTCTTAAACCCTAGGGTTTACAAAATAGGTCAAAGACCAAAATACCTTAGCAGAAAATTACTAAAATAACCCTAAATAATAAAACATAAACAATAAGTCCGAGTTTGGGAAATTAGTCTCTGTAAAAGAAATATTTGACATAGCAAAAGATAACCAAATATAACGTCCAATAGCTTGTTGGAAAGCTATGGATGTTGGCTACATTTTCTATGAAGAACTAAAATGTAAAGGAAGTTGTCTTAATGGTCCAAATTGCCCTTGAATAGCCGAGGGTCAGATTTTAGGCGGAATTGGAAAACCCACAATTTCCTCCAAAAGAATTCAAGATCTCCATTAGTCCAAATGCCCACTCCTCTTTGTTTATTTGGATTCAAAAACCTAAAAAATAAATAAAAAGTTAGAAAATAAAGGAGCCCTTGGCTCGGGCTCAAGTGACAGGTCCTCGGGGCACATCATACTCCCCGGGTTGAAAAGGATTTGCCCTCAAATCCAGGAAGTATGCTTGATTATCTTCAACAAAATCTCCCTCCTGGATCAAATGAAAAAGTTTTATTTTCACCTTGAGGCATTTCTTTCATATAGGACCTTGCATATTGTCTTTCCAAAGATGGGAGAACAATGGTGAGTTCGCAAAAGACAACATCCGGATCTAGTAGTGGTAGCAACATTGAATCAAAATAATCTTCAATTGTAGAACTTCTTTCCTCAATTACAATATCAAAACCCTCTTTCCAAAACTCAAAATCAGCACCAATAATAAAGGAATTTTTCATCCACCCAAATTTAAAGAGCCGTGAAAGTAAGGAATTTAACACCAGGTTCCTTTCTTGGGGTGGATATTCACTGGGGTTGGATCCACAACGATCAGAAACACGATGATGCGATAACAGTAAAATAGAATTAACATAATTCTTGTCCCACATAATCAGATGACCCATCAACTCGTTTTCTATTAAACCACTAGGCATGCTGAAGTTTTCATCTCCAATTAAAAATCCAGGATTTAAAGAGTTATCAATAAGAGTGGCCACAACATTATCATCCAACCGTGCAATAACAAATTCAATAACAACATTATTTCTAAACCACCCAATTTTAAAGAACCAAGTAATCAAAGTGTTTGGTAAGATGTACCTCGAGCAATTAGTTTTGGCTAGTATGTTTGCTTCTCCGCTATCGTAGACTAGCAAATAAAGATTCGAAGGTGGTAATGCACCCAAGCCCCAAACTTTATCCATAGGCATGTAAGAATCCATGTCAAATCTCCTTCCATTTGTGAATAAAAAATTGACTTCATCTATGCCGCAACATACATCATAACAAGTCAACTCGCCCTGAGTTTTCTCTTCTCGAAATTCAATGATGAGAGGTCTTTCTATGGTCAAGAAAAAAAATTCATCTTGAATAAGAGCTAACTCTTTTAAAGCATTTTCTCCTTCAATGGTTGCTGCAAAGAATATATCTCCATGCTCCGCTATGCAAGTTTCTTCCATTTTACAAAAATCGTGTCGGTTATGCGAAATTGAAGACTTTTCATCTTCCATGAGTGTTTCCTCTAAGGCCATGAGATTTTCCCTTTGAGGAGGGGTTTCTTCCTCCTTAGTTACTGCCATTAAACCATCTCCATTCTCAATATGTTCATCCTTGAGAATTTCAACTTGTAAACACTCATTCTCAACTACCCGGAAACAATTTTCTTCAACCACTTGAGTATCCATCACGAATAGTGGCCCTTCGGGAGCATAAATAGTCTCTACTTCCAAGTTATCTTCTTCATTAGTGGCTGCCAAGGAGTCAACTTGGCTTCTCTCATCAATCAAAAATTGCTTTATAATAATATCTTTTTGATTTGGGCATTTCGAAGCATTGTGCCCAATTTCAAGGCACTCAGAGCAACGAATATCTTTAGCCTTTAGCCGAGATGTATCAAATCTTTTTCTCATAAATCTTTTCATCATCTTCCAAGTAATAAAATCATCTTCCCCATCAATTTGACGCTGAGCTTTTAAGTTATTCCACCAAGATTTAGCATAACCAACAAATGACGAGGAGGCTAGTTTCACTTTACCTTTATCCGAAAATTCATGACCATCAAATATGCTTTCAACTTCTTCCAACCAATCCATACACTCAATATCATTTTTGAATCCACTAAATGGAGGGATGGATAAATCCACAAGCTTAAAATCATTCTTTTTATGAGATCTTCTTCTAGAATTTGGAAACTCTTCCATAACGCTTTCTGTCGCACCCCAATCATACAATTTTTTATTTTGACCCCTTGACTCGATTGATGTGTTCAATTTTTCCCTTGATATAGGAGTCCTAGTGCCCCTCACATGCCTACTAGAACGTTTCTCTAGACTTTCTTGAAGCCTAAGAATTATGTCAAACAACTCCCGTTTAGTAGGCTCGGTATGCTCAAGAGTTTCCTCGGGTGGTGGTGCACTTGAATTAATTCTCATATCTCTAGGGTTGTGATAGTGAGCCCCACTTCTCGTACTCATACTAACCCTATTAAAACACAATAATACAGCAAGAAAACGTGAGCCAAAGCTCTGATACCAAATGACAGGCTCCAAGAAACAAATGGGGAACCTTTGTTAAATCTGTTCGG